>JAFBJT010105714.1:54420-93063 GCA_016785325.1 Chascanopsetta lugubris
GTGTGTGTGTGTGTGTGTGTGTGTGTGTGTGTGTGTGTGTGTGTGTGTGTGCCGTATTCTTCCAGGCTTTTCTCTCTTGATGATCTGCACTCATCCTCGGCGGAGCAGGCTTAATTACAGTGTGGCTGTGCGCGCTCTGCACAGCGCTGATTAAAAGGGACACTGCCTCTCCATGGGGAAAGCATGACACAGAGTTTGTTCACTTTCATGCACACTCTGCTTATCACTGTCTGACCAGCTCCATTACCATGGCTTTCAGGCCCAGTTTGTAATTGCCTCTCTTTATTACCGTGCCGGCATGTTAGGCCAAAGAACAAGCTTCCTGCCGTATCAATGGAGGGTCCATGTGGCAAGCCAGGAATGTGCGCGCACACACACACACACACACACACACACACACACACACACACCTCCACAAACAGTTACACACTCATGTTCTCACACACAGTTAAAATGTGAGTCTGAAAACAAGTGTTGGTGTTGTGCCGTGAACAATTGACCTAATAAATTGAAGCTATTGAATGCTTCCACTCCAGCAGCCTGAACTTTGGCTGGTGTGCTCAACAACATACAATTCATTCTTTTCACCTATGATTGCAACATTCATGTTTTTGTAATTGGACATTACATTCAATGAAGTGCTCTTTGTAGCTGTGGCTTTGTTCGTGTTGAGGAAGTCAAGGTTTCTTTCACTTTCAATTTCACTTTCTACCAGGTTCTCTCCATGACATGTCACCATGGTGATATGACCAAAACAGGTAGAGGCCATGTATACGAGACTCATATCATCGTATCATTTCTCCATGTCATTTCTAGACTGATGTCATGTATGGTGGAGAAATACAATCCTATGTTACGCTGTTATATGATAACAGTGGTTTTAGCAAATATGATTTGCTAAATATTTAGCAAACATGAATAAAGATGCAGTATGCAGTATTTAGTGACATTCAGTAGTCTCACATGTTGCATGTGAACACCCCTCACTTGCATGTAGAAGAATGTATGTATGTTTTGGGCAACTGTGAAAACAACATGGCCCCCTAATACAGAAGTTTGGAGAGTTTTGATACTCACTTTTTTGTGTTCACTGTACTTTGTTTGAGTGATTGTTACTGCAGAACTCTGTACATTAGTCATCAGCCAATTCTTCTTATCTTTTTTTATTTTTTCATCCTATTGTTGTTCATCTGTCCCTTTAAATTAATTTTGATTGCAGTTTATCGCCTGCCCTATTTAAAGTGAACATCAAACCTAGTCATTCGTTTTGACGGAGAAGCCCCCTATTGGCCAAATTCACTCATTAGAAGCAAAGATCCTCAGATCACCAGAGTCAAAAGCCTTGATAACTCAATCATTGTAACTTAATAATGCTTCCCCACCCCGTGGAGCAGGTGTTACCCGTCATCATGCTCCCTGCTTCCATACATGCAGATTATGAGCGTCTTAATTCTTCATGCATCTGCTCTTTACCCCCGAGACCTTCAAACAATAGTGCAGGAGGAAAAAAAACATCAGCTGTGCGGCGCTGACACAGCACCTGTCATCACAATGGAAAGAGTGCATGACACCTGGAATGAAACGGGCAGATGTCAGCTGTACAGTGAAGCTTTGCAGAACATTGCTCGGCACACGGCAGAGCTCAGTGATCAAGACCTTGAATATGTGCCGAAGTCAGCACCTTTCATTTCTTCCCCTGCACTCGATGGCTCTATATTGCCTATCATAAAAATTCCAACCGCATGTGCGGCAGGGCCTTTTTATATATCATCCTAGGTTAGTTACGGGGAGTAATGAAATAGCTGTAAAAGCCGCTCCACTTCTTTATAAGTCTGCGAACAAATTTACTCTGTTTGGGTTTGTAGCATATGGACCTTTTTCAGTGTTTAATCAGAGTTTAGTCGCATTCGAGGGAACTGAACAAACACACTGTAAATACCCCGTCCCTCTCTTCCCACACCTCAGGCTCCACGAGAGTGAGGCCCGGTTCAAGCCACAGGTGTCGGCCTTTGACTTCCAGCATCTCCTGCACAACCTGACGGCCGTTAGGATCAGCAATGCCGGAGGACACAACTGTAAGTATGCACACGTATGAGATCCTGCCTCCTCCATGTTAGTGGATGGAACACTGGGCAAATTCCATTCAAATAACAAATATTGATGACGCCTCATTCGTCATGTGCTCGTGTTTGTGGTAAATACATGGCTTGTAATTGATTAGCTGATGCAATAAGAACAGGGTAAAATGTCATGATTGACAGCTGAGACTGACATGTCATTGGTCGAGTGCATGGATGAGTTTGACCTCATTCATTTAGGTACAGGATGTTTTGACTTCATTGTCAAATAGTAGGAGGAAGTTGAGACATCTACATACATCATCAAGGTTTTTGGGGTCTTTTAGTATTTAATCGCTCTTTCTGTGAAAATGACAAGATTGATGTGTGGTCAAGTAGTGATTTCAGTTTGAGCCTGTTAGTAATTGATACCATAATTATTTTAATTGATACTATTAAAGCGGTTGTAAACAATATGACTGACATTTCAAACTGACTCTCGATTGGTCAAGCATATGGATTTTGTGACCTTACAACCAGTGCTGTGCAAGTGCACAGACAATGATATCGAATTTATATCCAGGACATTTTTCGCTTCATTTCTGTAAGGAGGTTGAATTTGATTCAATTGGATTTAACCTGACTGCGTACGTGGATCTACAGACATCTAATGCATTATTGTTGATTTTGTTGTCACAGAGGCACAGGGTTGTTTTAGTTCCGTGCGACACTATTGCTGAGTGCATGGCCACTTAAAAATACCAACATTAAATATACAAACCTTCACGTTCCCATCAGTAGAAAAGTCTGTTTGTCCTAAAACAAAGTCAGTGTTTGCGTTCCGGGACGCGTTCGACTGTTCCAAATCTGGCTTAGCAGAAAGCAGGACATCTATTCCCAGATGTCTGTGACTCCCCCTTGAAAATCCTCCTCTTATTTGTGTCGTGTTCCTGCCCCCTTGCAATCTGATCGTCTCCATTGTAAAGCGTCGGCTGGATCTGAGCAAATGCGATTAAAGCTCCGGCAAGATGGAACAGCTGGACAGAATCACCAGCTCCCCCATGCTTACCACACCCGCTTTAATTAGTTGCAGGCTGCATGCGCAGGAAGTGTGACACTCGCTGGCGTGCGGTTCTGTGTGCACTTGGGCATGCAGGAGGGAGTGAAAAAATAAAAGACAGTGGCATGGAAGTTTGCAGTGGCACAGTCATGCATATTCCATTGAACTGCTTTCCTTTTCCGTAACGACCCACCTGCCTGCATGAATGTGCAAACACAGTCAGGAACCCAGTTGGCATCACATCTAGTGCACGTCATGGGGGAGGGAGCTGCACAGGGTCCCTCCAGGTGTGGTGGTGACGCCTCAACTTTAAAGTTGCCTTCTCGCTTTTCCTCCTCTCGCTGCCACATGTTCTCCTCCTTTTCTTCTCTTTACTGCAGAAATACTGATCCAACTGTTATTTTAAAGGGGCCATCTATGATTTTGACAGTACATTTTATCACCAGCAGATGACGGCACTGTGCCAGAATGTATACTATCCAAACAAACTACACAAGTGCAGGATTCTTTGCTTGTTTACTACATTAAAACAGTACATTTTCATGAATACCTGGTGTCAACTGCACATCAAAGCAAAGATAACCTGTCAATCAAACTCAGTAAATACCATTATTGCCATACTGCTCTCCGTATTTCATCACTTACAAGTATCTACCTATGTCAGGGATGTATCCATCACACTCAGGGGCATGGAATAAAAATAAAAGACCTGTCGAAACAAAATAATGTATTAATGCAACAAGAAATACACTCAAAGCTTTTACTCTGAAATTCAGACAGAAATCCTGGAGTATATCAGTATCATGGATAATATATATATATATATATATATATATATATATATACATGATGCTGATATACTCCAGGATAACAATAAGTGACAACGATGGGAAGACTAAAAACTGTAGTGGCTCACGACTCACTCTAGTGGTGAAAATGTGTTATCGCAGGGTGGCCAGTCTACCACCCTCGCTCTATAAAGCAATACGTTGACCTTTTTAACAGGATTTAATAGGAGTTATTTAGAAACACTCTCATTAATTTTGAAATATTTTTAATGTATAGAAAACAACATATTTTCTCTGTGTGAGGAAGTGTGGAAGGTGACAGCCTTCAATTTTCTCTGAAAGAGAAATGACATTTTGAACAAAGTGTGGCCACACTGGACCTTTGATAGAGATGACGTGTTAAATGACTTGGTTCCTAACGAGGCTTAATTCCTCATAATTGGCAGGTCACGCATTTCTATGGAACCACTGGTCTGACAGGGTTTCATAGAGGAAGAATTGATGGGGGGGGGACTCACACCGTTCGTCTCATATAGTGAAAAGTGTTTAATTAAAGGAAGTCACATATTTTCCATCTTATGAATGAGCTGATGGAGATGGACAGATAGAGGGAAGAGTGAGGGACAGACATGATGAAGGGGGAGGGAAGAGGACAGACTCTCCAGCTCATTATCCTGCAGACGACCAAAGGAACGGCTGGATCTCGGCTCCGTCCATCCTCTCCTCTGGTTTCCTCGCTCTCTCGCCTGTTCAGCTTTGATTGTCCTTGTTACACAGCTGCTCGTTTTCACTCCGTCTCCATCTGTCCATCCATCCATCCGTCCGTCCATTTGTCGATCTGTCTGTCCCTCTCTATTCATGTCAGGAGAGCGGGATCTGGGAACCCCCACAGGAGCTGCACGTCCGACATACCTCCACCAAATCTCCTCTGTCTCGTTGTCCTCCCGCCGTTATTTATTCATTTGCTGTATCAAAGATTCCCCTATGTGTGTGTGTGTGTGTGTGTGTGTGTGTGTGTGTGTGTGTGTGTGTGTGTGTGACTGCAAACTGTAAACACAGAGGCCAGAACTTGTAATTTGACAGGAATGGAGGAACAATGTGGCAACAAATACTAATAACCTACTGTTGAATGAGATACACGCACACACACACACACACACACACACACACACACACACACACACACACACATACAAGCTCGTCATTCCACAGAAAAGCTCTGACGTAACTGTCATCAGTTTGCCATTGTTGTTCCTTTTATGACTATACACTTTTCTCCTGTTCCTCTCTTCCTTCCTTTCAAGACACCGCCCAGCTCACCGGCGTGTCCCTGACCTCCGCCTCAATCTCAAACCTGAACCCGGCCGCCCCCCCCGCTCCATGGGTGGAATCCTGTTCCTGCCCCACGGGCTTCACGGGCCAGTTTTGTGAGCGCTGCGCCCCGGGGTTCACGTGGGAGGAGCCTGCGGGGGGCCCCTTGTCGGCGTGCGTGCCCTGCAGATGCCACCAGCATGGAACCTGCCACCCCGAGACTGGTAATGATAATTACCAATAATACTCGAAAAGTAGTTTATTTTGCCTGTATATTCAAGCGTGTTCAAATGTGGGAAATGTCAGCAGGCATGAGGGTGCTGGTGTCACTTCACTGACAAACAATCTGCAGGGTTTCTGTCTGAGCGGCTGCTGCTGAGGTGGAAATGTTTGGAAAAGTCAAATATCAAATCAATTTCAGGATCCGCAGTTGTCATGGGGATTGTATCATGGACTGAAAACTGCTGTAAAATGTCTTATCTGCCAGGTGTTGAGACTGCAAGTGCAGCAAAGGTCAGTGGGTGGTGCAGTGCGGTGAGTAAAACCCACTCCTCCGTGCCTTGAAGGATGCACTGGATGAGGTGTCAGGGTTTAAGGCTCCTCTCTGTCTGCTTCCCATGCTACCTCGTCTGGAGGTTTGAAACCATGCAGGACCAACCGTGTAGCCACAGTTTTACCTGAACTGGATAGTTATGCATTTTGCAGTCAGGACATATCATCAGCAGAAAAGCAGTTAGGATTAGTATATTATAACAGTACATGATGCAGAATCAGTATCTAAGCATCAACAGCTGTAGGAAAATATTTTTGGGACCATATTTTATTGACCTGACCTATAACCACTGACTGGTTGGTTAAATTATTATTATTATTATTATTATTATTATTATTATTATTATTATTATTATTATTATTATTATTATTATCATCATCATCGTCATCATCATCATCATCATCATCATCATCATCATCATTAGTAGCAGTAGTAGTGGTATCAATATTATAATCATTATTAGTGTTATTGTTAATATTAAAATAATATATTTGTATTCTTTTATCATTAAAATGATTTAATTGTTATTTCAATTATGATCAAAAATATTACCCTGCCAAGTTTGATGATTATTCATGTTTGAGTTCTTTAGTACACACAAACATAAACATTATATGGACAGTAGAAGAGAACATCACTGTGCTCTTAGCTGGGCTGGCACACTGTAAAAAATCCCAATTTCCCATTTTACACTAAATCCTCCCATAACCCACTGTAGCTGCAGTAACTTTAGTTCCCACAAAGTGATTTAAAGGGCCGGCCACTTCATAAGTCATCGCTCAATGTCTCTGCTCAGGGGAACGGGATATGGCAACATTTTCTTACTGGTAATAGAACAATTTGGAGCGGTGTCACCGTATAATGCCACATAAAAGCCGTCTGCGTTGCCAGTTTGGACAATAAAGCCGTTCTTCTGAAGCATTCAGCCTCTGTAACACGAGATGAGGGATCATCAGAGGTGGTGGAGACAATCTTTTCTGTCACTGTGCCTCGCCCAGAGCCAAGGGAACTGGAAAAAAGAGAGGCGCTGGGTCGTTTTCCACTGAAGCATCTCTCTGCCTTTGCAGAACTGACACTCAGTCATCATCGCATCAAGAGGGGAACATAACTCACTCATCCCCCCGGGGCGCTGGCAAGGCATCACTCAAAACTGAGAGCTGGATGGCTGTATTAATACGGCTTATCTTCATAATGGCAGCCAAACGAGGAGCGCGTGTGTTTAATGCACCTGACATTTTTATGACAGATAACAACAGCCGGCTCCCTCGCGCTTTCAGGTTCAGGTCCCAAACGCCACGTCGAGTAAATGACAGAAGTGAAACAACAGCTGTTGGGTGTGTAAACAAGCTGCAGCTCCACGCAGTTATTTATGTGTGGATGTGCGCAATGTGTTCCATCTCCTCCGCACTATCTCGGTCTTGCAGCTTTAAACAAGTCTCTCCATCTCGCTAAGAGCAGACAACTATCCCCCTCTAAGGTCTCACCCTCCATCTTTTATCTTTCCTCAATCTCTCTCTTCCTCTGCATCTGCCTCTCCCTCTACCCTCCAACTTTAAGTCTCTGAGATCTGACCTAGTTAGGAGACGCCCGAAGCTTTGGCTCAGTGTGTGTGTGTGTGTGTGTGTGTGTGTGTTATTCCTGTGACTATGTGTGTGTTTATATGACTGTACAAGACCGTGTGTGTGTGTGTGTGTGTGTGTGTGTGTGTGTGTGTGTGTGTGTGTGTGTGTGTGTGTGTGTGTCTGAGGTCCGGAAGCAAGTCTGGTATCACCGCCTGCCTCCCCCCGCTAATTAGACTTGTTAACCGCCTCTCGGCTAATGATGTCTAATGTACATGCAGATTTCCTCAGTCTCTTATGTCTCTTCTCAATCTGTTTTTTTTCGCTCGCTCTCGTTCACGCATTTATGCCAGTCTCCTCCGCCCCCTCCCCCTCCCTCCTCTCCCTCGCTGTCTCATAGTATATAGTGAATTGCTCCCCTTGCGTCACCTTGCTTTTCACCTGATCACGTCCTCGACTCCCCTCTGCGCCAGCACCTCTCGAGTTTCTTTAGATTTTGTTGCTGACTTTCACAGGCGTCTGTTCTCGGTGTCCTCGGCCCTCACAGGTGGACCCCCGCCTGTGCTGCGGTGTTTCACCTGTAATTACTTTCAGTATGGACTCACTGTAGAGTCCCTTTAGGGTTGGGAGAGAATATCTGCAGGATGATACAGTGTATTGTACTCTTATCATCCATGGTCTGTATGGCACATTGCTATGATATACATGTGTCACAGTATGCTCGCTGGAGACTGCTCACCACTGGATAATTGGGATGAGTGTGCATGGGTGCATTTGATATCATAATACCATTAAAGGTGCATTCTGTAAAGCATGTAGCATATGACGTCATGTCATAAAAAGAAAAGTCAGGCTTTGCAAAACCTGTACTTGTATGGTGTATTCATTCTCAACCCCTCTGCTGCAACATGCAACTTCACCTGTAGATGCCGCTCAGTTGACACAACCTAAAGGTAATACTGAAGAATAACACATGTTGATGTGAGTCTCACCTTTGGAAATAGTTTCTAAAGTTACTGCTGCAGCTCCACACTGTTATCCACGGACTTGGAGTAAAATAAGAAGTTATTATTTTCACCCCTTGTGGTGGCTTAGATGGAAGCAGGGTGTTGTTTTTTTTATCCTGACTAGGTGTGTGTGCCTGTGTGTGCGTGCGTGTGCATGTGCATGTGTGTGTGTGTGTGTGTGTGTGTGTGTGTGTGTGTGTGTGTGTGTGTGTGTGTGTGTGTGTGTGTGTGTGTGTGTGTGTGTGTGTGTGTGAGTGTACAAAATAACTCAATAACGCATGGATGGAGTTTCATCAAACTCGGCAGGAGTATTACAGCGGGTGGTGTTCCCAGACGATGAAGGTTTAGAACTGAAAGGTCAAAGGTTAATAAGATACTCGTTTGGGGAAAGTCACTTCACCTCCAGTATGTTAGTGTAAAAGGTAAACAAAGGACTAATACTCTGTATTTTGGCTCAGCTAGAATGATAATACGATAATTTGCTCCAAATGAATACATGACAATATAAATCCTGCTCTTTAAATCTTAAAGGATATTTATATTTGTCCCCAAATAATAATAAATCACTTTATCAATGAAATATTAGTCAATAGTGATCTCATATTATATTAAGGCTTGTGTCAAAGTGTCAGAGGAAAGTATTCATAGGAAACTTGCATTATTTAATCATGATGTTGATGTTTAATGTCCTACCACCAGGGCGGCTTCACTTTTCACTGCGCCGGTTCGAGCCCACAGTCTCCACAGAGTGAAGAAGCGTCCCCCTGACGCTTTTCAGGATGTTTTTGAAAAACATTTATAGCTCCGCACAAATGATGAATGAGCGTTAAATATGGAACGCGATGTGTCCTCTGAGTCATGGATCAAAAATCCCTTGTGTGCCGCGCACATCCTGTGGCACGCAGCACTCGGGTTGAACAGCATGAGCCGATGATCAAGCCAAAAGGATGCTGGTTAAAATTAGCCTCCTCCTATTGAAATGCATGACGACGTGTCATCTTCCTGAGGGCCTGCCGGCGTCCTGCTTTTTAATAAAGAATGAAGCAAACGAGCTCGCCATTAATCTATAGGTTCAGGTCAAGGCGAGCTCTCTCAAAGTAAGCCACCCTGTTCATAAGCCGTCACAGGGAGGGGGGCGGAGCAACCTGCTGTTTCTCCAACCGGAATCTTAATTGCTGTATAATTACCCGGCGACTTGCATCATGATGCAAGGTGCTGCCCGGGAATGGAGTTTATTTATTTGGGGTGCTGCACGGCGAGGGAAGCCGCCGCCGCCACCGCTTTCGCTGCTGCCGCCACTGCCGCCACCACCTGCCGCTGCTTCATAACCATGATTTATTAACGCTCCCTGAGTCGTGTCGGTTGTGTTCACTTGTAGAACAGCACAACAGATTGGGAATGCTAATATTTGCAGCTGAAGGAGCGTGTCGCCGCTCCTGCCGAGCGCCTGCGCTGCCGGGAAGATGGAGTCGAACATATGTCCTTTAGTAAGCGTTTGCACAGTTTCCTGCAACTTCCATGTTTGCGCTTGTATATATCAATATAAAGTGTGTTCATTTAGAAGCTGCAGGCTAGAGATGATTATAATGTAAGGATAACACTGAAGGGGGCGCGGTCATTAAAGGTGCAGTGTGTACAGTTTCGGTCATTTTGGGCACTTCTAAAAATACTACAAAATGATTATATACTGACAAATTCATAATCACCTAAATGTTTTGTTTTTTCCCATAACCCTTAAATGAGCCCATTGATGTATATTTACATGAGGAGCGGGTCCTCTCTATGGGGGCTGCCATCTTTTTACAGTAGCCCAGAGTGGACACACCAAACATATTTGTTTTGCAACAAGTCTAACACAGGTTTTTCCTTCATCCTCAAAAGGGTGAGGTGTTTGATACAACATGCAACTTCACCTCTAGAGCTCACCAAATCTTACACACTGCACCTTTAATCACCAAAACAAATGAAACACACTCTCGACACTGTTCCCTCTCTCGGCTGTGGTGTTAGAGCCCATTGTGCCCTAATAGACTTGTGTTGGACCTCATATCCACCGGGGGCAGGTTTTCCGCTGGTCTGAAATGAATTTAACAGGGCTTTCCCTCTTCACCTGTGGAGAAGGAAAGTTCTTCTTTACTGAGCTTTATTGTGAGGGGGCCTGCACTCAGACGTGTGCAGCACCTCTGTGCCCAATTACAGCCTCACACTGCAGCTCATCGGAGCAGCTCCAGACTCATCTTCAATCAGCCTGTGTCTCTAAACTTCTTGCTACAGTGCTAAATTGCAGGAGAGTTTCCACTTTTGTTTATATTTGAAATATTTATTATTCCAGCAGCATGGTTCGGGGCTTCTTTAATAGTTAATATCAACATAATTTGCACTAACAGACTGTTGGGGCCACTTAAAGGACACTGAAAGCGCAGTCAGACTGGAACATACCGGGTCATGAACAGAGGCTGTGTGGTGTTTTACAAAGGGATTATGGGGAGACAAGTCTGTTACCTCTGTTCAAATGAGGAATATACAAACTTCAGTTATACTCAAGTTATTTTGTCACTTCAGCACAAAAGTATCAAGGCCTAAGTTAGCAACTGTACTGTTTGTAAAACATAGGAAAAGAAACTAGTCTCCAAGGAAAGAACCACGTAGGTCTTTTGATCCAAAATTCTAGAAGTTTCAGCTCCTTTGATCCCTGAACTGAACGTTTTGATCCTTTGATCCCTGAATTCTAGCATTTTCAACTACTTTGATTCACAGATTCAAAAATGTTTGGGCGCTTAGAACTTTGATCCTTTGATCTCCGGATTCTAGAATTTTTGGCCCCTATGATTCCTGATTTTTAGAACGTTGAACTGCTTTTATCCCCAAATTCATCTCATTTTCTTTTTGGTGGCAGGGTGTAGAGTCCTGGTTTGATGCACGGTGGCTCAGTGGAAGAGCCTGCCTTTTAATTGCGATCAGAGACCAGGGCAGACATTCAAAGGGAGCACATTGTCCGTCCTTCTGTTAGTCGTGTATAAAAGTGAATGTGTTGCTTGAGAGAAGATAAATAAAGAATATACTGAAAAGGACCAGCAGGAGAAATTACACGCTAAGATTCATTCAAGCTGACTTCATCCGTTTTTTTTCCTTTTTTTCTTTCTCAACCCCCCCCCCCCCCCTCGCTGTCTCTGCTCGTATCCCATCACGCTGATACAGGACCCTGCATCTCAGGGCTTAGCCTGCAACAAACACCAGCCACCAGAGAGATTAGCGGCTCAAATAAGCCAGTGCCGGAGCCAGCTTCACTCCTCATCAGTTTGTCTGCCTCAACTTTCTCCCATAGATGTTTCTAACTAATGACCTCAGAGGGCTGAAGATGGCATTTAAGCAGGCATGAGGGAAATACACTGCACTGCTTCCTCTTCTTCCCCCCCCCCCCCCCCCCCCTCTCTCTCTCTCTCTCTCTCTCTCTGATTGTAAAGCAGCCCTTTGTTGGTAAACACTGACTCACCCTATCCTCTGCCTTACCCCCTCCCTGCATTCTGATGAGTATTGTAATGAGCTCTGTGTTTGGTAACTTCTTCATCTGTGGCCTAATTGATGCAATGAGACAGGTACTCTGGGTGATGGCCTTTATTAGGCCGACTTCAATGCACTGAGCCCCTGGTGGTCCACTCCACTCCGCAGACCGGGAACCAAAATAGGCCTCCATTCCTCGGCCTGGGCCGGCAGACTGTAGTGTGTGTGACATTTCGCTATGCAAAACCACGGTGCATTATTCCGCAAATTTGGCCCCATTCAAATGTCAGAGGCAGAAACAAGCATATGCTGTTATGAAACAGACCAAGGAACACAAAGACCTGATTGGTGCTGGGGTTTGTGGAGCAGATGCAGCATCCAGGTTCCTTTGGTCAGCAGAATACAACCACAAAGAGAATACAAATAACATTTAAATGAACATATTCTGCCTTTCAGCAGGAGATATGATGAAAAACAAAATGTCGGTTTAGTCACTTGGACTTTTTTTTCTCGTCTTGTGTTGTTGATAAGCTGAGGAGGAAATTAATCAAATGATTCCCTCTGTTTGATTCAATCAAAGGTAAACATCATTGTTACCTTTCAGCGGGTAGCTTTGGAAATCAAAACAACATTCAGTCCCATTTTTGTGCCAAATTAGTGAAGCATTGTGTTTGTAAATTGTTCTTCAGTGCATTCTGCAATTGTGCTTATTGTCCAGGACAATAGAGGGAGCCACTTACACAGACTCCTTCTGTAATAGGCTTGAAGGAAATTAATTTAAAAAAATGTATGACATCACACATTCGACCCAGATGAGTGTGCTAAGGGGTATCTGGAGTAAAGGCATGTTGATGATCTGGCCTAATTAGCATATACATTTACATTCTAATCCTTAGCAGGTACAGCATTAACCGTGCTGATGGTTGAAATCTAGGCTGGCTATCATATGGTAAGTACAGGTTCCTCCTTAGGGTGTAAAAACTGTTCATACCAAATAACCAATTTATTAGGGCGCATCATCTATGGAACATGAACAGCTCAACTCATGCGGTTATGTTGTGCAGGATCCACGAATAACTGAACAACTCCATTAGGGTGGCACCAGTGACAACAAACTTAATAGAGTGCATCATCTGTGGACCATGAAAAGCTGCTGACCCATGCGATGACATCATGCAAAACACACAAATACCTATAAGGGTACTATGAAACTTCATCCGGCTGTTCAATTTTCAGGATGCATCATTTTGCGAATGATGAAAACCCCCAGTCATATTTCACAGGACGACAAACCCATTGCTGAGTCACTGTTGACAGTAGATGAAAAGTGAAGTCATGACAGGTGATCAATACGGGACATCCTCTTATCACCATGAATCCCCTGTGACAGGCTGGTAGTGAGGAAAAAAGTAGGAGGTAAAGTATCAGGGGTCACAAGCGCAATTAAAAGTTGTGAGGAAAAGTCCTAGCCCGGCTGCTCAATGAGCTGAGAACTGGCGTAAATATCCAAACACACAATGAATCCATAATAATTATCTGCTGGCTGCATCCATTACACAGGGGCATTGACTTTTGTTCAGAGGTGGATTTACAGTAAAATACTTTGCATGGCTCCTCTAAAGGTGACTTGGCAAGTCTACGCAAGCCACAGCCTCTGTACACAAAACAGGTCGTGATGCATTTGTTTCCCTCAGTTGCAGCGTGACAAAACATATTTCCCCAGTCATCCGTGTTGTGCACACGGGGGGGGGGGGGGGGGGGAATACAGCCCCCCGGGGGGGGGGGATATATAGCCCCACCCCCACCCCCTCCTCCTCCTCCTCTGCAGCAGCAGTCCATTCATTTAGACCCCACTGACAAGCCCCATCTGCAGCTGCCGGCGCTGGCTGCATATCTGTGTTGAATTAGGGAGGAACAGTCCTCTGGCACATTCACCCCAGCTTGTACCCTGCAGGCTTCAGACCAAAATAATCTCTCTCTCTCTCTCTCTCTCTCTCTCTCTCTCTCTCTCTCTCTCTCTCTCTCTCTCTCTCTCTCTCTCTCTCTCTCTCTGTCTCTCTGCCTTCATTAGAACAGGGTGTTCACATGCATTAGTAAATACATTTCCCTCGCCTGGAGCTTTATAATGCTCCAGTCTTGGAAAGCTCTTGTTTTTTTTGACATTCTTGTAATTTCTGCTTGCATAACTGCAAAAAAAATCACACTCGCTCTCGAATTACTTTTTCCTAAAATCACTTCCCGGGCAGATTGTGCTACCGAGCAAAGAAAAACACCCTGTGCCTGAAGCAGAACAGAGTAGCCACATGTTGCTCTGAACGACTTTGTGTTCCTGGTGCATCTGAGCTTCACACATTCATACGTTGCTCTTGTTCTTTTAACCAAACACCGAGACGGAGCCGAATGACTCGTGTCCATCTTTGCAGACTCACTCTGGTGTGAAAATGAAGCCGGCGGGCCTTCAAGGGCATAAACAAAAACATGCTTATTTAAAATCCATCTCTTATTGGATTATCCTTTTGCCATCCTCCATCCAGCCATTACAGGCTTCAGCAAACAATGATAACTATCTGTGTGTGTGTGTGGGGGGGGGGGGGGGCGGGGGGGCCCTCGCTGCCGTGTGTGTGTGTGGGGGGGGGGGGGGGGGGGGGGGGCACTCGATGCACTTGTCTGAAAGGAACACAGAATGAAAGGGTATTATTGCGGAAAATAAGACAGAAATGTGGAAAATGGGCGCCAGGCCAAAAGAGTACGGGTCTTTCATTGATTCTTTGGTGCCCGTCTCCACCCCCCAACCTCTAAAAGCAGTGATGTATCTGATGTATGCTCATCCTCTCCACAAGTGGCCGCCTTAATGTAGTGCATTAGTCTACACTGTGGATCTCAGTACAGAGAGAGCAACGAGGGCCACGGTGGAGGCTCGGCATCTCGGCACATATTGGCATATACACATAGGGCACATGTGTCAAACTTGTGGCCCAAGATCGTGAGAGCTTAAAAGCATACAATCGTCTAAAAAAAATAAAAGTCTATACATTGTCCATGAACTCTGGTCCACATGCCACTGTTTATGTGTAGCAATATATTCACTGTACGCATATATAATATTTGTTACTTAAATAAATGATAGTAATAAATAATCAAATATGAGGACAGTTATTTTTGCAGTATGTCAGGTAGCGATGACATTTAGTCCCACAATCAAAACGGCCCCTTGAGAGCAACCGTATTCCTGATGTGGCCCTCAGTGAAAATGAGTGACACCCCCGACATAGGGGGATGAGGCGTAGAGCTGAAGTGGCCATGAGGAGGCGAGAAAGAGCCCATTCGTCCGATTCATTAAAAGTGAATTAGCACCCATTGATTCATTGATAAGAACAATTCCACTTGGATCTTTGGAAGATAAATGTTGATTAGCATGACGAGGAGGAGCAGGGACATGCTAGATCCCCACAGCTGGTGGAGGAGGAGGAGAAGGAGGAGGAAGTGGCCCCACCGCCGCCTCATATCACGCTCAGTCATCTTCACACTCTGTACAGTCAGCACATTTCCGCCGCCATTAAATTAGGCACGGCTCATTGGGGATTGACACCGCCCGCCATCAGTGTCATTGTAACGCCTGGTGGAAGTGGAGAGAGCGTTGCGCCTTTGTGCCAGGGAACAATCACTATCACTAGATACTAATACCAGCTTTAATAGACTTGCATGACATGCTTCTAAGCCATGTATTATTCACCTCACCTCCACTGTGGAACTAATGATTTCTTACCCAGAACTCTATTCTTCATCAGGCAATGGGATAATCGTTGGCCCAAATGGCTGTGTGATCAATTCATCTGCATCGCGATAGTTATTCTATCTTGTGATTTACAGGAGAGAGGCTAACGGCGGATTAATGGATTAATGGCTGGAGGTGCTGGTTACAATGACTCCGCTCCCCCCCCACCATCCCTCGTTCCCTCTCTCCACCCCCCCCCCCCCCCCCCCACCCCTTTTACAACCCTTTTATAACTACAGGCAAAAACATGCATATTCAGCGGTGATTTGAAAATGCTCAGTGAGGAGCTCCTCTTTGAATAACACCGTAGGCCATGAGAGCGTAAGGAAATTTTAATGAGAACTTCTTTTTTTGTGGGGGGGGGGGGGATTTGTAGAAATCGGTGAGGGCTCCCTGACATCTAAACGTTCTGTGAATACTAAAAAATGAAATCAGGCAGTGCAGGAAGAATTCTCAGAGTCCTATTGTTTAGTTCCACCTCATGAAAATCTGCTCCTTGTCATCGTATTACGCATTTAATTCGAAAGCGCTTTTGTTTGTGCGTTTCCAAGAATATCAGCTCTGTGAGCTCCGGTCCCTCAGTCATTAGACTAAAATGCCACATTACATTATGTCACTTTCTTCCCCTCCTGCATCAACATCCACTGAGATGAATGAAAGTTGCTGGGGTCCATGCGGCTCCAATCATCTGCCGTCGTGACGCTGGAGTCTGAGCAGGTCACTGAGCTGCAGCCGGAGCCCCGGCCCCTTGTTTTACTCCAAATGTGTTTTCAGTCATGCTGCCACTTCACTTCACTGCTGTGGGTATTTTCTCTGATAATCATGTTCTATCACTCAGCGCCGCCTGTAGCTCACTGGATTTGAAATATGGCACACCGAGGAATGAAAATCTGCTCAATGAACTGAGCATGTGTGTGTGTGTGTGTGTGTGTGTGTGTGTGTGTGTGTATGTGTGTGTGTACGTGTGCCGTTTACCAACACAGGCAAATCCCTCAAATACAAAAATCCAGTTTTGAAACCTTGTTTGCTCGTCCACATGCTGGTTTTATCTCATATTCTGAGCAAAACTATAGAAAGGAGAGGACCTCACTAGGTCTGAGATTCCACTTTGATCAGCAGCATCACAGACTTGCAGAAACATGTTTTATCTCTCTTCAAGAACTATGGACGTTGCTTTGTTTGAATTTTAAAGTATATAAAGTGTGAGTGGATCTTCCCCCTGATCAATATCCAGACCGTCCAACTAACTAAGCAACAAACTTTGGAACTGTGACACTGCATGTTTTAGTTTCCCCACAATGTCTACCGCTCCAGCTCCTGTTTTCACTCTCGAGCTTTGGCCCCTCCCTCACAGACTGAAAAGCACCAACTGCTCTGATTGGTCAGCTGCCCGTGGCTGATATCGCTAGTGTCCCGCAGTGATGTCAGGTCCATGAGGCAACAGTATGAACAGGATTTTCCAATTATCCTTGATGAAGTGCGCCCCCTTGTGTTGTAACATGTTAGGATTCTTCACTAGAAACACATCCTATCCACAGAGAACACTCACACAACAAATGAAAGGACAGGAAAACATGTGAAAAGGCATTATATGACCCCTTAAATATTGCAAGAATAAAACTTTTGACATTTATAGTCTTTACTGGAGAATAGATCTGATAACATTCTTCTTTCGATATTTATATTTCTTTTGGCATGTGGATGTATTTAGAATCAAAAAGTGTGGGGAGCCATTGTTTCTGAGTGGTGGTGCACACCCACTCGGTTCCTTTCTTCTCACTTGTTAAACCAAAGAATATTATGGAACATTGTACAGAGATAAAGTCGATTCTGATCCACTGACTTCGAGACGACCCCTTTTCTTTCCCTCATCTCTCCAGTCTGCTCTCACTTCCAACATGTTCCTCCTATATCACCGTTTGTAGTCCTCTGGAGCTATCAAAGCAAGGCTTGTGTTTGATGAGCAAACCCAGAGCTGCATGCTGAGGGGTGGGAGGAGATTGGGAAGGCTAATAAATAAAAACTCATAAATATGTAATTCACCGGAACAGAGAGGAGTTTTCAGGGGTTTAATCAATGCCAAGAGACAAACTTTTAAAGTCGGAAAACAGGAAAAACCCGACAAGAGTTTCTTTTTAAGGACATCATAGGATTGGTAATCTCTGCCGCTCGGTGGGGGAATTGCTTTACTTCTTGAAGGTCTTTCTGTCTGCATTTGCCTCTTGTGTTTCCCGAAGCAATTACAGCCAGGGTGAATTTAGTTGTCTTTTGCTCTCCATGGCTGGCGAGCAGAGGAATGCATTCATGCATCGGCTTGTGGAGAAGCCAGAGACACAGCACACTCTGCTGGCCATGAGGGGAACGGTGTCTGCTGTAGTCTGTTTGTTACAGGAGACAATGATGAAAAGTGTGTGAACAGGTGTGTGTGTGTGTGTGTGTGTGTGGAGGTGTGTGTGTGTGTTGTGTGTGTGTGTGTGTGTGACTGTTACACTCCTCTCTCTTCTCTCTGTGTTTCAGGTGTGTGTGATTGCTCAGACTTCACCGCCGGGCCGGCCTGCGAGCGCTGCCTGGATAGTTACCATGGCAACGCTCTGACTGGCACGCCCGCCGATTGTCGGCCTTGTCCATGCCCGGACCGAACCAGCTGCGCTGAGATCGCGGCGAGCGGACAGGTGGTCTGCACCAACTGTCCCCCGGGACAGACAGGTGAGGCAAGACAATGCAAGATCAAACTCCCGGTGAATAATGAGCGGGAGCAGATTGATATGAACGTTTTCTACATGAGATGTCCACAGTGGAAAAGGGCTGAGACACGCACACGGGCTACTGCCGTGACACAGCACTGACCTTCAGATCCGCAGGGGCTCAGTCATCCATCTCATTCCTGCCCAACTCTGTGCAGGGATGCGCTGTCAGATGTGTGAGGACAGTTACTATGGCGATCCGCTTGGACAGTCGGGGCCGGTTCGGCCATGCGTGAGATGCGACTGCAACGGCAACGCAGACTTCAACGCCGTGGGGATATGTGACCATGTCACCGGGCGATGCCTGAAGTGCCTGGGACACACCGAGGGCGAGCACTGCCAACGCTGCCAGAGGGGTTTCTACGGCGACGCCCTGAGCCAGGAGTCTGGCCCTAAGTGCAAATGTAAGTGTATGAGGAGGATAAGAGGTCACTTTATTTCATGTTTAGGAAAGAACTGGAGGGGAGTTTCTTCATTCCTTTAAAGGTACAGTGTGCAAGATTTCATAAATGCACCCTTTAAGGTTGGCACTTCTTCTCTCGTCCTACAGTGCCATTAACTTGATGTGTGTATCACACAACACTAAGAACTACACCATTGTAGAAATGACAATAGTCTATTGTTTGTTTTCATGGAATAGCCTGTGTAATATACCTTTAAAACAGCATTTGAGTCTGCCTCCACACGAGTTGACACATAGATTATAAAAAAACACCAAAAGTCATGGTTTTTATTATTTTCTAATGATGCATTCATAAAGGTCATTTCTTATTCTTCTGTGCATAGTCACTACCCTGACCCACCACTAGGAGTCCTGTCAGGGTTAGGGTTAGGGTTATGTTATTTGGATATGTTAGCATGTTGAATTAACAATAGGTCTAGTGGGGAAATGACTGGAGAACATTGGGAGGAAGCTCTATTGACGGCCATGTTGGCTCCAGCAGGGAGAGTAGAGCATTGACACAGACATGACCAATCAATTGTAGAGTTCATGTCTAACAGTTGAAACTCCCAGGAGCCATGAACGCTAAAATGGAGTGAGCAAATACCAGAGTCAGACAGATGGAAAAGGAGAGAGAGAAGGGGGATGTTAAAGTCAACGAGTCAGGCGAATTAAAAATGAATGAAAAATCAAATAATCTTACAAAAAGCGAACAGGAGCAAAGAGTAATAGTGACGATGTGTTCAATTTTCTCCCTTCCTCACATATTTCACTTCTCGTCTGCACAGTCGGAGAATAATTTCAGGGAGGGAGCTTCTTTTGTTCCCTCGGGCACTTTGGGATCAAGTCAATAAAAGTCCTCTGGGCAGAAAGAACGAAAAATGATCCAACAAATGAATGTGTTTGTTTTAATTCTGAATTTGCGTCATCATCAACAGCCTGCAGCTGCAGCCCCACTGGAAGCTTGGGGTTAGTGAATGAGTGCCACCCTCAGACGGGACAGTGCCTGTGCCTCCCCCACGTGACCGGACGCGACTGCAGCTACTGCGAAGTCGGCTTCTTCAACCTCCAACATGGCGTCGGGTGTGAGAGGTAAAATGGCGCCACGTAAGATAATGCTCAAAACATTCTTTTAATTCCCTTATTTATTTATTAACCTTTACTTCACCAGAAAGTCCCATTGAGATCACAGTAATCTCTTTTGCAAGAGAGACCTGGCCAAGACAGCAAATGTACATGAACACCGATTGAATTTAAACAAACAACATGAAACACAATATAAGAAGATAATAAAAGACGTGTAAAAACACTCAGACTGTGGCTTTTCTGGAAAAACACCTGCAATTCTCCCTCACTCTATTCTTTATGATGGCCTTGAATTTATTGATGTTTCCAAGTGTTTGTAATTTGAGGTCTCTCTGCCGATTATTCCATGCCCATGGAGCATTGTAAGAAAATCGTTCAGAGCCTCGGGTTCTTGGGAGTTTACGCCGTAGACCTTTTAAAGACTAAATATAAACCAGAAATCGCCGTAGGGCTCCTTTGTATTGGAATCTGAAATGATCTTCCTGTCTTTAGGTGTGGGTGTAATCCAATCAGCTCCATGTCCGTCTCGTGTCATCCAATCACGGGCCAGTGCATGTGTCGCACAGGAGTGGAGGGGCGACTGTGCGATTTTTGCCGCATGGGCTTCTTCGGCATCTCGTCTCAAGGCTGCAGAGGTACAGGACTTAATTCGAGGCACCACACCTGCACTGTCCTCTAATCCTCTTAACACAGATATCACACACCCAGGCACTTTTCACTCTTGAAATTTTTATCTGCCCCTGCCCCCCTCTTCTCCTTTTCTCCTTGGGGTCCCATTTCCCATCCCCTCTCCCAGCCTGTAACTGTGACCCCATGGGTTCCATCTCCATGCAATGTCATGGTAACGGCACCTGCCACTGTCGCCGGGGCTTCGTGGGCTACAAGTGCAACAAATGCGAGTTGAACTACTTCCACAACCGAGCCACGCACCAGTGTGAGGAATGTCCCGTTTGCTACGGCCTGGTCAACAAACAGGTGAGTTCATACGGGTGATTTTCTTTTTGTATGCGGGTCGTGCAGGGTCGTGCAGGCACCTGGATTTTAAAAAACCTAGATGTGAATGCAGCCTTGACTATAGAGAAATGTTCTGCACCTTTAATGGAAATATTCCTTCACAGCAGAATTGTACCATGTTGGAGAAAGTGGCATATGAAAGAATAATTCATTTTTTTCTATGATTTCACTCATTAATAAGATATATTTGTAAATGTACTATATCACCTATAGACATATATTATATTCAGATATTCATTTAAATTCCTGTATCCTGTAATAGTCCCTCTTCTTTTTTGCTCCATGTTGGTTCTCCACCATCTCCTGTGTGATAGTTTGGACTATTTTGCTGCTAGATCTCACTTTGTCCTTGATTTGCGTCTGGCACCTGTTGTGTGGTGGGTTTTTTTTCTTTGAAGAATTTCCAGGAGCCAGAAGGAGAGCTGTAAAAGTAAAAAGAGTCAAACGAAACCTTTGTGTTGTGGTCTGAAAAAAAATCAAATCTATCTGACTCTCACACGCTGAAAGGACTTCGTCTCTAGGTGTTTTTATGTGCATTCTGGGTTATTGTATAAACATGGTGGTTCAACATGGTGGCCTCCACAGGGAGGACTTGCTCCTGATGTAAATATAAAGGGCTCATTCTAGACTAACTCAAACCCTTTGTATATTCAGAAGCATATACATTCAGAAAACTCAACAAAAATGTGATAAAAGACCTTTAATCAATTATCTACAACACAGATACTTTCATGGCAATTTTTCCTTTCATAATAGAAATACTAGTTTCAAAGTAAAGCTTGTGGGCGCCACAGGTGCTTCTTTGAAACTTTATTTTCTTTATCCCTCCCTGTGTTTCATCCTTGACTTTGGTTACTTATCTTATTATTTTCCTGCACATCTTCATGTCACTGTTTGCATCAAGTCTCAACCTCTAGCTGCAATGAGATCCGACATGTTCTTAAAATAGCACATCCCGCCTCTGTGATTCCTCGCCACCACCGCCGCCACCATTCGGCCCCTTTGTACTTGTGGATTTGCGAGTAAACAGTGGATGTACAGTGAAACAGAAAGAGACATTGGCCCCTAATCATCTCCTCTGCAGATCCACTCTGTCCCTTTACATTTGTGCCACAAGCGTCCCGCGTCTCCCTCCACCGAACTGCTACTCCCCTGGACTCCGCCTCACAAGGCCATTATGGGAGCACCTCCTGTCTCCCCTATGTTCCGCCGTCTCGTTCGAGGTAAAGTGACCGTGCGGACAGGAGGCTTGTACCTGTGTGAATGCACAGTGTGATTTCCACAGTGTTAGCAATTCAGCCAACATCCCCAGCCTTGTCTGCTCTAAACACCTGCAATTACTCTCACTGTCCTCCTCCCCCTCCTCCCCCTCCTCCCCCTCCTCCTCCCCCTCCTCCTCCTCCTCCTCAGCTCTTCCTCCCACTTTCTGCTCACATTTTTTCTCACACAGGAAAAAGACAAAAAATGTGACTAACAAGCATAAAAAGGAAAGGGATGTGTGATAGATGATCAAGAAAGATATTAAAAAGAAAGCAGGGAGCGGTGGAAAGATAAAGATACAGAACCTTGTTCATAATAAATCACTTCTTTTAAACTGGATCAGGGATGATGATGATGCTCTTTAGCACCTACATATAACTCCTATTATAGATCCAGACCAGATAAAGGTCAAATTTTTTTATTTGAGTTATTCCCGTTATGGAACATGAAATGATCACAGTGCTGTTTTAATTGATGGAAGATCACCCTAACGTATGCATTGTAGTTTTTATTTCACTTTGAAGGTTTTACATTGACATCACAAGCAGATCTTCTCTATGGAGGCCGCCATGTTGCACCAACATGTTCTGACCGTTCTCTCCAAAATGCTTGGTTACAGCGCCTCCAGTGGCAGTAATGTGACATGCAGTGCCCACAGGCTGCCATGCTTGCACAGACCATCACTTAGTCTTGCTTGGGGTTCAATGCCTGGGGTCTCTCTGATATATTATCAAAGGATTACAAACAAAAATGTTGCCTATTGCACTTTTAATGCTAACTGAAGGCTGCCATATATTCCGTAAAGGGAGAGGTGAGCGCTATTGACCTGCAACATTCAAACTCTAGGCATCACTAAATTCAACATATTGCACCTTTAAGTGGCCAGGTCAAGTAATTGGTGCCACTCTCAGCGCCTCAGCTCCCATGTTTCACTCTAATCCAGTTATCTCCTGAAATGACTTCCTCAGGCCTCGCGCCACGTGGGGAGCAGCAGCGTGAGCGGATCTGAAAAGCGTATTCTATCCTTATCCCCATTGTTGATATTCATTTATTCATTGCCTTTGTTGGAATACTACATTTTGATGTTATGGTGCGGCAGGAATCACAGACCTATCCC
Source organism: Chascanopsetta lugubris (assembly GCA_016785325.1). Lineage (NCBI taxonomy): Eukaryota > Metazoa > Chordata > Actinopteri > Pleuronectiformes > Bothidae > Chascanopsetta > Chascanopsetta lugubris. The sequence continues at coordinate 77,695 of JAFBJT010105714.1, forward strand.
AGCCCCCGTGTCTAAATAAATAAATACAGATCCGGATGGAAAGATATTTGTTGTGGTATTTGTTGTAGAAGCCTTGTGTGTGTGTGTGTGTATGTATGTGTTTGTGTGTGCAATCGGGAGATCTGTATTCATAATTGACAAGCGCCAGTGATAAATCTCACTGCTATTACAGGCGGAGAAGCTGACGACTCGCCTGCAGGATTTGGAGAAGCTCCTGGCTCACTTTGATTGCCGGGGCAGGAAGAAGCAGCTGCACCTGCTGAAGTATCACTTGGCCTGGATGTACGAGCACGAGCACCAGGGCGAGGACACGCTGCCCAACGCTCTGGAGGATTTCCTGGCCTTCCAAGGTAACGGCCAGATAACCCCACTTGGCCTGGTGTTGCTTTTAAAGGTGCAGTGTGTAAGATTTGGTGGCCTCTAGAGGTTGCATGTCGTATCCATCACCTCACCCTTCTGAGCATGCAGGAGAACCAATGGAGGACTTCATTAAAACTCAAAAGATGTTTAGTACGGCCACTCTGGGTGACTGTAAAAACATGGTGGCCCCCGGTGAGAGGACCCACTCCTTTTGTAGATATACATTAAAGGTGCAGTGTGTGATATTTTTGGTCATTTGTTTCACCTCTGATGAATATGTAATTTTTTTGTAATATATTTAAAAATCGTACACAATGAAGGAGACAATTTCGTACACAATTTAAAGATCCCCTCCTCCTTCGCCTCTCTAATGTGCCATTGAAACTATTGTTGTTGCGTGGCCGCGTGATGATTACCAGCCATATCTGCAACGTACAAGGGCGGCGAGGAGTGGCGGGCGAAGAAAAATGACACGGGGCTGCCCCCGGTGTTTCAACAAATGGGCCGTTGCTCTTGTCTGAGTCCTCCTCAGCGTGACGCCTCTGCAGATCCGACACAACAAAGCAATTAAATCAGGGAGGCAGGCAACAATGCAAACCTCTCCCAAGTACCCCCCCCCCCCGACACAATGCTGATATATCGCCATTATCTGGGGAGGGGAAGGGGCTTATGGGCTAATGGCCAAAATGGAGACAAATCATAACAATATAGAACAAGGCGCCATGTGACCAACTTAATCCCCATTTGTACGACAGGCCACGCATCTCTAATCCCCCGGTTTGTTATGATTACAGCCGCAATCACAATAACCCCTTTCCTGACAGTAGCCCTCCCACATACTTCTAAATACACACACACACACACACACACACACACACACACACACACACACACACACACACACACACACACACACACACACAGAGTGAGCAGCCATGCTTCTTAAGGCCCTGGGTGGTCGGCTAATGTTTTAATGATTCTGTGGAAGCGGCAGCTCACTTGCACACACACTCATTTATATCTCATTTGATTGAATTATGGTTTGAATTGGGCTGTTTATTTGAATTTATGTAGCAGCTGGATTTCTGGGGATCACACACAGTGGAATGCAAAGTGAATGCCATTGGGTCAAAGTGAGCAGGGCTAAAGTTTTGGGGTTTTTTGCAGACAGAACCCGCCCACCTCCTCAAGTGCATATTGAAACACTTTTGCAAAGAAACATAAATTCCACTAAGTGATATATTGTAAATAATTTGTTTTTTTCTTTTTAAAGAATGAATGATATTTCTTGATACCTACAAACTTGGAAGTATAAGCTCAGCTTACCGGTAGTTTAAAAAGACACAAAAGAAACACGAGTAAACGAGTATAACCACAGTTGAATTGAATTGAAATCAAATTACTGTGAGAATCAAAGACAAAGTCGAAATGAGAGAATGAACATCCGGACACATAGTACTAACTGTTGTCGGCTTCAACGTAGATATGCATGGAAACAAAGGGAGTGTGTGACACAGCTTAAACATCTGGACTGAGTTTCCTTTGAGTTTTTCCGATGGCTTCTGACAGATGTGGAGTGTCAGAGGACCAGGGTCTGATTTTACAGGCTGAGAGATTGTGTTTAAACACCAGCTACCAACAGAGGCAACGTATTTTCATGCCCACGTCTGCCAGTGATCGTATTTGCCTCTCTGCTCTTTGTTCCCGCAGAAGCGCGAGAGGCCTTCATAAAGCAATTCTCCTCGCTGGAAGCTTCCTCAGGCGCACTCTTAGCCCAGCTGCACGGCATTACATCCACTTTGAACTGCAGTGTCAGCATGACACGGGGAGCAGGAGAGGAAGGCAGCGGGGCGGCGTGTCAGACCCTCACAGACACCACGCTCATGATCACAGCGTCTCAGAAGCAGTTACAGCAGGCTACCAAGGACCTGGATGGCATGGTAGGCAAATCAAACGCACCTCGGCAACAGGTCTGTGCCATTGATGTATTGTAGGAGACAGTGTTGGAGGCGGCAGCCGGGTCTCTTTTATGAAAGATGCTCACAGGCAAATGAAGCACAAAATGTGTCTGCGTATAGCTTTTGTAATATATCGAAATATTTAAAAACAAATGATTCTAATGAGGGATGAATAGGTCATAACTGGATGTGAGAATCTATATGTTATTCTGATAATAAAGTCATCATCTATCATGAGAAAAAACTCAGAATATTGTGAAAATTATGGAATTGAAATGATTAATTCAGGTGGACAAAATAGCCATAATATAGTACTTGAGATAAAGTGATGCTTCAATCAGACTAAACCTCATTAGTACAATATAATTATAATTATGATTATAACAATAAGAATAAGAATAATAGTAATATAATTAATCATACAACCATACAAATAAGTTGTAGTACCACCATTTGCCCTCTATGTCTATGAATATGCATCTATAAATAGTAAGACTTACTATTTATAGATGACGACCCAGAGCTATTACTTACTTAGTAAGTAATAGCTCTGGGTCGTCAGAAGTGATACCGTATCACTCTAACCCTAACGCTAACCCTAACCCTAACCCTAACCCTAACCCTAACCCTAACCCCAACGGCTAAGTTGTAGTTCTCCTGTTCAGCCACTACATCATTTTTGCATCAAAGCTCTGTACACCCCCTACATGCCGTTCTTATGTTGCATACGTTATTTGTGCACAGTGGTTACAGGTTTTCATGGGTAATTTCCCCGAGAGCTCGGGACCGACTGTGTGATGTAATTGTTCCTCTCTGTTCTAAAAGCATGGTATTATTGATTTCATGTCCGTATTATGAGAAGCTACAGTTTCACGGTGGAACTCTGTGCATGTGGATCCATAAAGTTGCCCCAAAGCAAAACAATCTCTCTCTTTCTCTCTCTCTCTCTCTCTCTCTCTCTCTCTCTCTCTCTCTCTCTCTCTCTCTCTCTCTCTTTGTTTTATCTCTCTCTCTCTCTCTCTCTCTCTCTCTCTCTCTCTCTCTCTCTCTCTCTCTCTCTTTGTATTATATATGGATACTGCAGCCGTTTTTATTTAGCAATGGAGAGATGAGGGAGCTTGTGTGACTCTGTATTTCTAATTGTGTTTGTGTGTGTGTGTGTGTGTGTGTGTGTGTTTGCAGAAATACCTCTGTGACTCTTATCACTGGGGTAAACCTGAAGTAGCTGCAATTATTACATATTACTACACATTATTCAGCAGGAGTAAAAAATGCTACAGTTTGTTTTTATTTCCATTTTCTCACATTCAACTTTCCTGGGGGTAAGATCCATGTTCACTTTACATTTATCAGGACTGTGACTTCAAAGGCTTTATTTCCTCTGTGGGTTTTTTTTCCTGTACACTCACTTTGAACCGTCCTGATTACAAACATGAGAGAAGTTTGTGGGGAGGTTTATTGTTTGTTAAAGAGAACTCTGTGTGTCTTTCCCATTGCCAGGTTTTTATAATAAACGGAAACAAATGTCTACAATATGTATTAGAGCCAGTAATATAAATAAAAAATATACATGCCCATTTATTGCCACAAAACTGTTCTCCGTAATGTAATTAATTTTATTACAGTAAATTATACTTCATTTTTGACATGAGATGAGTTTTAAGTGATAAGTAACAAATTCACTCACATTTTTTTTCCGAGTTAAATTATGAATTTATTCATGCAGTAATACGACTTTACTCATATCAAGTTATTAAAACTGGTTTAATTATGTCAGGACATATTTTAATAGTATTACTTTTTCCTCATTAAATTATGACTTTTAATAAAAATTAAATTTCCCATTTAACTATATCTTGGTAATATTTGTACGTGTTTTGTCTTCTCAATTGGTGATGCTATCCTCAATCTTTTTCAAATTAAATCGTCTTCGTTGTCGCAATGTTATGACTAATCTCTAAATTACAGCCGCCCTCTCAATTATAACAATTCTAACATCATGAGGGCTCTTAAATTCTCAAAATTTAATTAAACCAGACTAAACTGTTTGTCCTCTTCAGACCTTTGTTTTGTTTGTCCTAAATGATGCATTTCTCTCTCTCTCCCTCTCTCCCCCTTTCAGATGATTCCATTTGAGTTGCTGTCAGGGCCGAACAAATGGAACACAATGGTCAATGAGTCGGAAGTGCTAATGAAAAGGTGAGTCCAGTGAAGGGACTTTTACACAGCAGAGTCCAGTGGAGTCGTTGTCAGTGTGACTTCCTCTTCCTCCTCCTCCTCCTCCTCCTCCTCCGGCTTGTCACTTACATCGTGGTTAGGCTGCTGTGAATCGATGTGCTCAGCTGCTGGGAGTGCGCGGCGCTATTATGTGGTAGTTACAGAAGTCTGAAGTGGAGAGGCAGCGAGGGGAAGTCATCGACGTCCAAATCCATTCCATCTCTCCTTATAGGCCCCTTCCACTGGACTATTGTTTCGCCGCCCTGCTCTCACTCTCCTCCTCTTCCCTCTACAGACACAAAGAGGCAGCTGACCACATGGAGGCCGTGACCAGCAGGGCGGCGGCAGCCTCCAAACGCACCCTCGCCTTCCTGATGGATCTGCTGCAGGACAACTCCACCGAGGAGTACATCAGGAACCTAACGGAGCAGTGAGCGGCCACTAACACAAGCACAAAGAATGACTCCTGCTCTCGCGGAGCGTCCCTCATCGCCAACCGGCTGCGTGACAAGCCCCGGATCATTCTGCTGGTTTTTCTTGTTGTTTTTTTTCTCCGCAGCAGTTTTCCAAACGTCCCCTTCTCTTCTGCGGCGTAGTCGAGAGTAAATGGGAGTTTAGAAGTGAGACATTTAGCCACAGGGGGACGACTCCTCTCCACTGTAAGCCTATTGCTTTTCTTTGGATTTGCCGCGTGCTTGCCGCATCTCCTAGCGTGTGATTGCTCTGAGGATTATCCCGAACAGCAGACAGAATAATGCAGAGAAAAAAGAAAAAAGAAAGAATGCCCTCCGGTGGCCATGATGAGAGCGAGAGGCGAGGAACTGGAAATTGATTACCCACTTCTAACTCTCGTCAGCCGGGGCTCCGGGAACTGTTCTGCTAATCTTTGGGAAAGCGCTTGCACGTTTTTGTCTCACTTTGTGGGATTTGAACAGTGCACTTTATGCACAGATAGGCAGCGTGACATTACATTTCCCCCCGCACTTGTTTTCTCATGTGGCACGTCTAATCAGTTTTATAGACAGGGCGGGCGCCTGATCACAGAAACGACGACATTATTGAAAAGTAGCCAACAATAGAGCTAAGCCTCGAATTGGAATAACAGCAGCTATACAGACTTAATCATTGAGTTACATAGAATTAACTCATTTATCCATAATTAAATTCTGTGTTTATAACAGTTACTAACTGAAGCATTGAGACTAATGAATGCATTAAATGCAGCATGGCGGCCTCCATAGAGGGGGACCTGTTCCTAATGTGAATAACGTTTATACACTTAGGTGAATATACAGTTCCTTCATATAGAACATTCTCTATATTGCATATTCAACTTCTGCCATTTGTATCAATGACATCCAAATCTTACAAACTGTCCCTTTAAAATTACCTTGGTGCATTCCAGCCTGACCTCAGGAAAGTGAGATTAGGCTCATGGAGAGAATGTCTCATTTTTGGCTTTTACAGCTTGCCCTGAGGAAATGTGATTTTAACCATGAAAATCGGCCGAATGCGCCTTTAAAATATGAAACTTTGTTTGTTTACCTCTGACATTAAAAAGGAATTCCAATGACTTTAAGGCTCCATTTAGTAAAACTCTCCCTGTTGTTGTCTTGAACCTCAGAATAGCAGAGATGCAGCAGCAGAAGCAGAACCTGGCGGAGCAGGTGAACGTTACCTCAGCTCAGCAGCTGCTCCTGCAGGACCACGGCGCAGCCTTCAAGTCGGCCCTCCACAACATCACATCATCCTTACATCAGCTGTCAGATGCCGGCACATCGCCAGAGTCCAACCACACCACCACACAGGTCAGTGTGGAAGCCCCACCCCCCTCTCCCCCTTTCCCTCTCCCCCGCAGGGCCCGCGAGGGATTTGAATAGTGATGACGTTACATTATCGAACCAATGAATGAATCATTTAGTCTAATTAAAGCTGCACAGTTTATAAAAGAGATGCCACTTCCTTTTCATTCCGCTCGGCTCCCGCGGAGATGAAAGCAGCTCTGGTGTTTTGAAGAGCGGGTGCTTTAACTCTGCCTCATTTTGATTCTTGGTTTAACGTTTGGCAAGCGTGTGTTCAGAGGGGGACTCTCACTGAGTGGGCACCAGAGAGCAGGTCCTGGCAGGATCCAACATTTTACACAGGCACATGTTGTTCCAGCTGAGACCGATGAACCGGCGCCGAATCTCCGAGCACAAACAACACACAGGATAATGTCTCAAATGTTTATTTTGTTTCGTTTGCTTGCCTTGTAGAGGATGGTGGACCTGGTGATCAAGACCAAAGAGCTGGTTCAGCAAATCCACACCAAAGACGACATCATCAAAAAAAACAGAGAGCGGACAGAGACAATGAAAGAGACGGTTAATGAGAAGCTGAGGAGCCTCGATGGAATCAGTGAGGTGAGTCCATCACAGTTTTTCATATTCACACATGTTTGATGTACACTGGGATTGAGAGTGGTTTGATGGTTCTCTGGAGTAAGTTGATATTCATGGTCCTCAGAGGATGATCACATGACAAGTTGTGCTGTTACAATTATTTGTAATCAATGGATGGATGGACATAATAATAGCATACTTACATGAGTATATCAATAGTGCACTTATACCTATTGAGTCGGCATGAAATCGACAATACTGAACTGTGGCCACAGAGGGCGCTGTTGTTCGTTAAGGGCTGCATCTAACTCGAGCCTCTCAGGCCCATTACAATGACCATTTCCATCTTTCCTGCAGTTTACATGTCAGATTTGGATTTTGCTGTAAGATTTAAATTCCATGACCTCGTCTTTGTCTAAAGCTTCAGGCTTGCGCTCAGGGTACAAAGGCCTTGGCGCTATCGTCGGTGGTGGCCGGGAAAGAGTTGGAATCCGAATCCATTTCCCTTCACAGAGAACTGGAAAGTGAGTGTCTGTCCTCTCTTCACCTCGTCACAGCACAAACAGCTCACATGCTTTTATCGAACAATGACAATTTGCACCGAAATGAAAATGTCAAGCGCCGAGACTGGAAACAAACAACGCTACAGACTCGAGTGGCCCTGTAATGAGAGTGTGTGTGTGTGTGGGGGGGGGGGGGTTTGGACCTGTTTGTTATGTGTTGCATGCAGCAGCAGCAGCAGTAGAAGCAGCAGCAGCAGCAGCAGCAGCTTTCTCTCTGCAGACACTTAGAATGTATTGGACACAGTCAGCATAGAATTCAACACATCGATCCAACAGTCATCCCACAGTCTACCTTGAGTTCACTGTATTCGTACTTCCCGCCATCTCCCTCCCTTCCAGACATGGCGAGGGAGTGGCCCCATCGACAGACCCAGACCAGAGCCGCCATGAAGAAGGAGCGCCCCCTGCAGGAGAAGGTCTTGGCTGACGTCAGGAAACGGGTCTCTGAGATCGAGGAGATGCTCAAACCCGCTCTGGAGAACTCAACTCGTGCCAGGAACATCTCCGAGGAGGCGGAGCAGACGGTGAACGCCGCAGCCAAGGTAACGAGAGTTTGTTTTTATTCGCCATGCTATTAACTGATGTGTCTTGACAGTTATTTGCCATAATTGCCATAAGAATATGTTAATTAGATACCACATATTAACATTCAGTATGGGTTAGTCCTTCATTTTGCATATAGCGCCACCGCTAATATCTTATGGCCACAGTGGCGAGCAAACGGTGTCAGATTAAACTCTTTAGTGATGACTATTGGTGAAGGTGTGTTTTGCAAGGCCTTCTATCCCAAGCATGTAAGAGAATCTAAGGTCTATGATCTATGGTCACCTTTAATTATCATTGAAATTTGAAGGGTTTTAAAGTTCTGAGCTTCTGTAAAAACATGGTGGCGCATTATGGTGGCCTACATAGGGAGGAGCTTCTCCTGTGAATATTAAAGGTGCAGTGTGTAAGATTTCTGTCATTTTCGTCACTTCTAAAAATATTATAAAACAAGTACATACCAACATTTTCATCAATGTCTAATCACCTAAATGTTTTAATTTTCTCCATTATCCTTAAATGAGCCCATTAATGTATATTTACATGAGGAGTGGGTCCTCTCTACGGGGGCCGCCATCTTTTTACAGTTGTAAAAGTGAACGCAATAAACATCTATTGAGTTCTAATGACAACTGAAGTCTACCACAGGTTCTCCTGCATGTTCAGAAGGGTGAAGGTGAGGTGATGGATACAACATGCACCTTCACCTCTAGATGTCACTAAATCTTACACCTGCACCTTTAATACCTTTAATGGTAATTTACATTTCCTGTATTCCTCTTTTGTTTGCCCTCAGGAATCCAAGGCCGTGTTGACCCAGGCCAAACACACCAGGACGGCGTCGGGTCACCTGGTGGCTCACATGAATGCAGCCTTACGGCAGCTGGCCGAGCACAAGATGCTCGCAGACACCGTGAAGTCCCAGTTCCCCTCAGGGGTGCTCAACCACGGACATGTGCACATTTGCGAAGCATAATCTATGAATCTCCATCTCCACTTCCTGGACATAACTCGTCATCTTCTTATTCCCAGCCCGACGTGTCCCTGACCAGCATGCGGGAGGAAATGGAAGCGGCCAGGCTCCAGCTGGAGTCGTACTCCGTCACGCTCAGCGACCTCATCAGTAAGATTAGTAAGTCGCCCTCTCAGAGATGATTTCCACCGTGGCTACTTTTGGTTCTTCTCTGTCTATGAATCCATTTATCTTCATTATTCCTTAAATGTCACATCACTAAAGAGCTCTGTGCTTTTGAATGCCTCATTTAACATGGAAATATTTCCCAGATTTATTTTTTTTTTATCCCCACGAGTGGCGCGAGAATAACGGCGGCTCATTGCGTGTTTCCTGCCTATTATTGTCTGACCTATTCACTCAAACACATTCATTGTGTCATAAATTATACCGTCTGCAGAATTAAGTGGGCAGGCGAGGTTCTGGCACTTTTGTGATGTGTAGTCAAATGTATCGTCTGTGGGGTCAAGTGACCTCTACTGGTGGAGGTGCATGTTGCAGACTCACCCCTCCCTTCCCTTTGATGCTCGGAGGGGAATATAAAGTGGTAGAAAATCTACAAATATCCAGTAATGTGATGAAATTGTCCATTACGGGCTGCTTTAAAATCATGGCATGTCAAGATGGCGTCCCAATGACAATGTGTAATTTAAAAAAAACATTAAAATTATATTTAAAACCTTGTATTATTATTGTTATTGTTATTGTTATTGTTGTTGTTGTTGTTGTTATTATTATTATTATTATGATTATTATTATTATTATTATTATTATTTCTATTATTATTATTATTATTGTTTTATTTAGTTTAACAAGCTGCAGAAACCCTGTAAACCTTACACACTGAACCTTTAACATGAGACACTGGGAATAATGATAAGTGGCAGTAATCAGGCGAAATCATCCACCGGCTGTATCACAGATTTACTATCACCGATTACAATCTGATAAACACAAACTCTTGAATCCACCTCCATGTGTCCCTCCCCTCCCTCTCTCTCCCTCTCTCTCTCTCCCTCTCTCTCTCTCCCTCCCAGACGCCAACGTGCCGCTGGAGCGCTTCGACCGCATTCTGAACGAGACGGCGCACCGCCTCCGGATGCTCCGCGGCAGCGTACAGAGCCCCGCGCTCGGCGCCAAGATCCAGCGGCTGCAGTCGGCCGCCAGGGAGCAGCAGAGCCAGCTGTCCCTCATCGAGCAGGACGTGCAGGAGATCATGGCGGAGAGAGACAGTCTCAGGGACATCACGCTGAACCTGCCCCGCTCCTGCCCTCAGTCCTCGGGGACGGGCGGGGGGTAGGTGGATTTCAGTTATTGATGAGAGGACTTTGTTTATAATAGAGTCTGTGGTGATTTTTTATACAACTCAGTGACATCCCTTTATTTTCCTCTCCCCCTCCACCTTCTGCCCAGGGGTACAATTCACCATCTCTCTCTCTCTCTCTCTCTCTCTCTCTCTCTCTCTCTCTCTCTCTCTCTCTCTCTCTCTCTCTCTCTCTCTCTCTCTCTCTCTCTCTCGTCACTCTTCACAAACACCACCCAAACTTTAATTCCTCCATCAATGATAAGCGGCGGCTCCGGAGTCTGTCAGGTTTAGAATAATGCTGATTTTTCCTGGACGAGGGGTAATAGCTGTGTCTGAGTGCTCCTGACACCCTCATTTACACTCCAGCTCTTTTTCATCAGCGCAGCTTAATTAACAATTAGTCCTCGCGGCATCGCCGGCGTTCGGGTCAGGCTTTCCACGGCACCTGGAGTTGTACGCACTCACAGCGCCTACCTCTACGTGTGTCTTACTCTGAAAACCTCACGTACGCCTCATTAACAACAAGAAATGTGAAGTCATAAGGTTAAAATGACATTAGAGAGATTTTAGCTTTTCTTACATTGGCCAAATAACAGATCAGGGATCAGATTGAAGATGCCACAACACCGATAGAATCATTAGTACACACCCTTATACAGCTAAATATATTTAAAAGACACCTTTCAAATACCAAAATGTGATTTGTAATAGAATCTGTTGTACAACACTAAAGGTGCTTTGAGCTGATAAAAAGCTCGACATTGTAGGTAGTGGTTCAAAAACACTCGGAAAACCAAGGGAATAAAATTAATATTCAATCCTGGGAAAACATCCATGGTGTTTGTGATATTTCTTTGGAAAGTCAATGTTGGATTATATTTGTTTTCATTGGTTTAATTTGGAAAAAAAATGTCAAATCTTATGTGTAATGTTACACCAGTGCAATATTATGGTTGAGTAGCTCAACTCAGACACTATAGGATATAGTGAGACCTTTCAGTGAAGTAGGGTATTGCATGCTCCCGAGTATCTCTCAACTCACATCTCTGTAATCAGTGTTTGGTTTGCCCCTTCCTGGCTCCCGTAGAAACTTTCTAAGGTAAGATTCTTACAATTCTTAATTTGAGACAATTCTATACTATTAAAGACATAGTTGTGAATGTAATCATACATTTCTGTTGATTTTAGGGTCTAAATTGGACATATTGTACCTTTAATGGATTACTTAAGTATGTTGAGATTTTTTTTGTGCAGATATCTACACAGACAGTATTTATTGATGCTTAATGTGTCTTTGTTGTTATCCTTACTATCCGGGGAAAAAAAAAAAAATAAATAAAACGTATTATGCATCATCTTGTCCTGGTGATGTCATCTGAGGCCAACATCTGCACAAAGTGACACAGTTCAAGTATGAAGGTATGGATGATTTACACATTCGGATGATTCGGAGTCATTGCTTATGTAGTTTCAACTCATTGATAGTATAGTATCAAATATATTCATGCACCTTAAGGTAATAAGTTGTAGGTTGGGTCACGTCCCATCCCTCTAATACAGGTATACAGTGTAAGAATGGTAGAGTGAAAACATCATATCCTCATCTCTTCCAGGGGGAGATTGGAAATATAGCTCACATAGATACACATGGGAATAACTGGCTGTTGACCAAAACAACATCTCTTAGTGCAGTAAACAAGAAGAATGTAAATGTGTGACCTTTAAATTTGCTGGCCGGTGAAAGTTTTTTTTATGTATTAATTAATTAATTTTTTTAACCTTTGGTTCAACTTTAACAGTGAGAGAGATAATCAATCCTCTCATCCAACTCCTGGCAAGACAGCAGAGAAGCAGATTTGCCAAAATGTCAAACTGTTCTTTTAACAGCACTGAGCAGAGTCAATATGCTCCTTCACTGACTTAATGTTTCCTGTTGAATAAACTGCAGTAGAATGAAAATGAAGTACTATGAACTGTTATGCTTCGCTCAAATGAAATGTGCAGTATGCGGGATATAGTGACACGTAGTGGTTATGTAGCATGTTGAAAAAGAATACTCAATAAATAACATTTAGGGTTTGAATTTAAGGATATTGTAGCACAGAGATGAGTCTCACAATAAAGTGAAATTGCACCTCATGACTGTTGTGAGCACATTAAGGAGAAGCACAAGAGAGCAGTACTCCGAAGTCATTACGGTCTCCATGCTTTGTGTTGGAAGTCAATACAGCAGCTTTATGTCTGGATAGCTGGGGAGTTGTAACACTTTATTCTCCTGGATCAGTGCTGAACAATCCTATATGATGAAGTCATGTGTGGTTAATGTGATGACATCATGACCTCAGATGCCTCATCATGAAGCAGCCGCAGCAGCATCACAGCCAGTACACAGCATCACCTGCTCCCTTTCACAATAAAAGCAGCAGGTCTTCACTCGAGTCTCAATGTTGTCGGCGTGGAATAATGTGCAGCCACAGTTTAATGGAGGGGGTTCACACTGAGATGAGGTGTCATTTTACACCTGCCTCAAATTTAATCATCAGGATTTCACAGTTTGGATGCATAACCCCCGCTGATGCCGATATTAACATCAGAAATTCAAATTAATCTGCTGAGTCGTCAGATTCTCAGATGGGAGTTTGCTGAGTCATTGGCAGCCGAGTCTGACCGACACTTCGACAACTGCCTGAGGTGATGTTAGAGTGGCAGAATTAAACAAAGGAGGCTGGAGGGTAGATTAACCAGGATTGAAAATGGATTTTAAAAATGTCTAACTGTATCTTGTTTTTATTCTATTGAGGTTTGAAGTTGTACGTGGGCGTGGCCTCAGTGACACCTGGGCCGACCTGGCACGTTCTGTGGATGCAGCATCAGCACCATGGGAACACTCAGGTCTGTGTGATCCAACTTCCAAGCATCACTTCCTGGTACTTTCCAACCTTTCACCTTTTCCTCTTTAATGTTTACTGTAAACAACAGGTTTGTTATTGTACTGTGCCAAAAATGGAAGGGGGCGGGGTTAAATTCCATAAAAGTGGTGCGTAAACAGTTGCTTCTTATTGTGCAGTCCACTGAGAGTACGTGGGGGTTTGTTAATTAATTCATCATTCTTAAGTCGTCAACAGCAGGAGGTAAAGCTTGGGTCATGGAAAAAGTAAATAGATCATTAAGATGAGGTAATTACCTAATGAGCAGTTAATGTTAAAAATAGGGGGTGGTTTCAGCACATGGAGGCACCCTGGGGTGGTGCTAAGGGGTGTGGTCAGTGCCTCAGTTGACCCCTGTGGAGGTGAAAGCAGCAGTGGAAGAGGGCGGAGCCCACTGAGTTGTTTTCTCCCACCGACTGAGAAATAAAGGGAGCGCTGATTCTTGTGGTTAATATTTAATAATCAGACCTCCTCTTTAATTAGAGTTTATACTCTATTGTAAACACCGTCCATTCTAGTGTGAGGTCTCAAGTCAACATGCTGATATGTGTGATTAATATTTGATTAATCTGATTAATATTTATAACATTTTGTCAAATGTTGATGTGCCTGTAAGCCACAAAATTGATATATCCCATTTTCTTTTGAGATTTTAAAATGGAACCAGTCGTGTGTGAATCACGTCCGATTCTTCAGTACAAAAAGAGAGAACTGGGGAAAGACATTTTAATGGTTCCCCTCAAATGTCATTGGCTGCCCTAAGGTCAAGTCCTGACTTGGGACCAAGAGGCCAGCTGTGATTGGTTAAAAGGGAGAGACCCTTCAAAGAGCTGTAATCCCATCACTATGTGTGCCCTTTAAAAACAAATGTTGCCTTATAAAGCTACATAAATGGCATCAAGCTACATGATATTTCAATTAAGTTCAAAAACTTTATTTATACCCAATGGGGAATTTATATTCCAACACCTGACCCCTCATATGTCTAACATATTGGTTCAGACATCTCCCTCCACGTTCAGCTCTGTGTGCATCAGTAGTGGTCATACGCCGGATGCCATTCTTTATTATGATGTTAGAGAAAAACACATCACTGTCAAATTAGCCACTTGATAACCTGCAAGACGTCAGTAAACTCCGAGACAGCAGCAGCGCGGGGCGCAGACGCCTGGCGTGGTCGGAGCAGACGGCGCCTGAGCAGATCCTTAACATCAAAGATGGTTCCTGATACGCCCCCTGCTGAGCTTCTCACCCCACTTCACAGGCAGCCATCAAATGAGCTCAGGAAAAGGAATGCACAATCCCAACACCACCTAACACCACTCATAGGGAAAAAAGAAAGGATATATATAAATATATATATGTATTCTCACTTTCTTCCACCTCAAACTCTGGTCTCTGCCTCACACGCTGTCAGAAAACATATAATGGGAGAGCTGCTGTCTTCCTCTGTTTGCTTTTTGGTATCGAGCGATCACACAGGGGCCCTGGGGCTGCGGCTGCAGAGTGTGTAGAATAAACAGGCTCTGTAACATAAATGTCAGATGACTTATAAATATATCAGAGATCACAGAGTCAGACAAATCCTGTATAGTGCTGCATGTGGACTTCACATGTAAGCACGTGTAAAGAAAAGCTTGGCACAGGTCTGGTGGTTTCCTGCAGCTTGTCCTGGCTGTGCATCGTTTTTGTACTTTAAAAAAAAAAATTTTTATTCAAATCATTACAATTAGAATATTACAAGTTATGATTTATTTCAGGAAATTAAATAAAAATACTAATGGCACTGCCCATCCACTAATGGAACCAGAAAATATGTAATAAGTATAGAACTAGGGGGAAATGTATTTGAGGGAAAACATATCACATGTTCAGCTACTGAAGAATTAGTGTTTGAGTGGCAGTGTGTGAGAAGTAGAGTCTGAGCAAAGGTATAGAGTGTCTCTCTCCCTCTGGTCGCATCACACAATCTCACATTAATTTTTCATCACTTCTGATGGAATTCAGTTTTCGTTCTGCGGGGTGACTTCCCTCTGACTGTAAGAGATCCAATGGCTGCAACTGAGGGGGAAAATGGTGTGTGTGCGTGGGGGGGGGGGGGG
>JAFBJT010105714.1:93236-116382 GCA_016785325.1 Chascanopsetta lugubris
AGCCCCCCCCCCCCCCCCCCGCCCCCCCGCCCCTCTCCAGTCGCACTGCCACCCCAGGGGGAATGCCACATAATGGCTCTGTAGCCACTGTAACTGACATCTCTATTCATCTAATGTTTATTGTTTTGCTTTACTCAGTTTATTAATAAAAAACACCCAAGAAAAACCAAAATGAGTAAATTACTCTATGGCCGCGCCAAGCTTTGTATAATTCATGACCCCTGACAAATATTTCATATTTAATCTGAGTCGTCTTCTGTTTCCAGCCAAGTTAGACTGTGTTAATACCCTGAAGATGAAGGAGCTGCTGAATGATCCAATTTACATCTGACTGCCATTTCACCATGAGGCTGAACACATAGATTGTCTTTTATCTTTGAAACTGACCTTAAACAATCTCCGCTTTGTCTTTTATATTTAATCATCTGCCCTGAATATCTTTTTTTCCCTTTTTTGCCCAATTCTGAATCCGGACACTTGTCTCATGTGGTTTGCTTTCTGGATTTCATTCATGGGCCAATTTGATGGTATTTAAGCATTGTTTGCCTGATCTCTGCAGCCTCTGCTTACTTAGCCCATGCTGTGATCATGATCCCTCTTTGCCAAGGTGACTTTCACAGGTTTTTATCATAGATGAGTCCTTTCCCTCAGTCATTTCTTTGTTCCAACTGACATTTCTGATATTTCTTTACTCCTTCAATTGTTTTGTTGATAAAGACTGAAGCATTTGATATCGTGATATATCACAAGATCTGTATTTCTATAATTCACTAATGTACATCAAATGCAAAGATCTAGACAGGAGGAACAGGATACGTGTTTCCAACTGATGTAAGTCCAGTTGGTGCTGACCTGCTACCCAGAGTTTTTGTTTCTTTTTTTTCTTCTTCAAAATAGTTTAAAGGTGCAGTGTGTACGATTTTTTGTCAAAGATCATGAATTTATGATTACCTAAATGTTTTATCTTTCTCCCACTACCCTTACATGAGCCCCTTAATGTATGTTGGAGTTAGTCCTCTCTATGGAGGCCGCCATGTTTTTACAGGAGCCCAGATTGGACAAAATATCTATTGAGTTTTAATGACAACTGAAGTCGACCATAGGTTCTCCTGCATGCTCAGACGGGTAAGGGTGGGGTGATGGATACAACATGCAACTTCACCTCAAGATGTCACCATATCTCACACACTGCAGCTTTAGTATGCAGCAGTTTGTCCTCGGCTCTTGGGTTTGTGCGTGTGCACATCGTTCTGAGTCTGCCTGAGGGAAGGGTGCTGAACATAGTGTCCAGGGTGTGACTGGTCTCTTTTGTGAAGACAACTTGAGAGTATGTCACTTGGGGGGAAAGTGGGGAGCCAACATTCGGCTCGGCGACGACACGCTGTTGGTCCTTCCTTTCTGCTGCTGTGCAGCTGGAGTACCGTGTTGTGCGGCTGTATAACAGGATACTCTCGATTGTAGTCGAAGTTCCTGAGCAGGTCACTGGGGAGATGGTTGTGCCTCAGGCTCCTCAGGAAAATGAGGCGTTGCTGGGCCTTCTTGATGCGGTGGGATGCGTTCAGGCTCCAGCGCAGATCCTCCCAAAGGTGCACCCCCAGGAGTTCGAAGCCGGTGACGAGCTCCACTTCCTTTCCGTCAATGCTGATTCCATTGTGCTGTTTTGTTTTTGTTTTTACTGAAGCCTATCACGGTGGCTTGTTGTAGAGACCGGTTGAGTATGTTTGTGAGGACCGCAGCAAGCTGGCAGGCACATGTCTTCAGCGCCCAGCCCGGTGCGCCACCGGCCCTTCCGCCTTATGGCAGTCCATGCCGTTTAGGGCCCACTTGACCTGGCAGAGCTGGAGAGTGAGTCTCTGGTCACTCTCGGAGGGTGTCATGGGGGGTTGATGGTCCCCTGTTGGTCAGTCGAGGTGGGGATGCTTGGCGATGTTGTTTGAAATCTGTAAGGCTGCTAATGGAGGAAGTGTCATTGTCTCTGAGGTCGACCTCATGTCGTTGCTTATGTGTCCGTTTTGCAGTTTTAATGCCTCTGTTGAGATCCCTCTTTGCTCTCCTGTCTGCCTCCCTTGCACCATGTTGTTGAACTACATTTTTGATAGGAAAAAGGCTTATGCTGCATCACTACTGATGAGGTTTGGATCTCAACCTCATGCTAGCTCCAACGCTGAGCCCGGGATGTTATCCCGCAGCCAGCTCTTAGTTATTATCATCACATTGCTGTCCAGGTAATTTAGTTAAACAGAAACATGCAGAATTTCTCGTGTCTGATTTCTGCCACAATGCACTCAAAGGAAAAAAAACAAAAAAACATTGTTGCATACAAATGTTCTTTGCCAACAGAACTGACACACATGCTTACATCCAGAAAGAACAGGGAAGTCCTGTCACTGTGATCACTGCAGACACTAATTCCAGGCGTGAAGGGAGGTAATTGTAGTAGTTCACGGCTGACATGCTAATTCCAGCTATGAAGAGGCCTACAGTTAATGTATTCAGGCCATATGATTTGTAAAAGCAAATGACACGTGAAGTCTGTATCGTAAACCACAAAACGTAACATTTCCAAACGGGGCGGTCATGTGATATCATGTGTTTGGTTTTCGCTCGCTATAGCTGAGCTTCTCCCCTGACCTTCAGCAGCGCATGTGAGATAATGTAATCATGGTCAGGGAGTCGCTGCTGTCAAACACGTCTCCTGCCGGTGATGAACACACGCTGTGTAAGCTTGTCAAATATCACACACCTGAACACCTGTCTGTTTCCCTCTCTCTTTTGCCCCGACTCACCGCCTCTGTACAGGGCGCGTGAGAGTAAAGGACAAAACCTAGGGGAGAGGCTGCCAAATGTTTTTTTGTTTTTTTTGTTTTTAAACCAAACCAGAAATGGTCCAAAATCATCTCATCTCAGAGGATTGCATCTCGCAACTTGTTATTGTTAATTTGCGAAGGGGAATATAGTAAAACAGCTTTATCGGCGTGTGCTCGCCATCATGGTGGACGCATGTATCATGATTTGTCTGTATCGTAATGATGTGGTGAGTGAGTGGCAGCTGTGACAGTGGGCACAGCTTGGAGTGTGCTGGCCCCTGCAGTGTCCTGTTACTGGGTCATCAAGGTCTCGCTGTGACGCTGTGTGCTGCAGACGGGGGGTGGGCTTTAGCGTCGGAGTCTTGTGTGACCTCCCACCCACATCCTCACCTCCCTTCACACTCCACATCATCGGCCGACCCACCCTCTGTCCTCTGGGATGAAACGGGGGTAACTCGTATCAGCTGGAGGAACTGGCATGCAAAGTCCTGTCTGGCGTTTCACGCTGGGATAGCAGTTCAGAGAGAGTGGACCGAAGAGGGCGCGCACACACACACACACACACACACACACACACACACACACACACACACACACGCATGTGTATTTCTGTTTTTGTGCGTTGAGTTGTTAGAGTCAAAGGATAACCGAGTGAAAAAAGATGGCGGCGATGACTCCCGTTCATCGCCGGAGGTCCTTTACACGGTCAAACTGTGGCCTCTTGACCTCTGACCCCAGGAACCAGCATCGACGGACACGTGACGAACATGCCCTTGCCCCGTCCAGATGTCCACAGAATAAATATTGCGCTTTATTTTGGAGACGCCGACCAAGTGGAGGAGGGGTGATCACGCACTGTGGTCAAATATTCTCATTATCGCTCTCGATTCATTATTCCCTCCGCTGCCTCCATTCAGCGACCCTGAGCCTGCCTCCCCTCCTTCGCCTCCCCTCCCTCCCCTCATTCACTCCGCCGTACTCCTCCTCTCTCTTCTCTTTTGGACAGAGGCATGGGTGAGATCATAATTATGTTTTGACACATGGCGTTAGCCCCTGGAGTGCTCCGATTTTTAACTCAAAGAGGGAGTTGTCAGTGCGACAGCCCTTACTGCTCTTAATTGGAGGGGAGGACCAGCAGGCCCGCCCACAGACCAGGGTGGCAGTTTTAATGAGGTTATGTTTGTACAGGAAGTCAGAGTTATGACAGGAGGAAACTGTCATTGGCCCGTTAAAGAGAGCGGCTGACATCTCAAAGCCGACTGTGTTTGTCAGCGAGAGGGGAAAACCTCTCCACTCCTCTCTCTCTACAGGTGGAAGCAGGCAATTAAAACAGAAATGAGTTACAAAAAACACCCAGGGCAGCTACACCAAATTGAGTATCGCCTATAAACACCAATCAGAGGAGGAAAAGCTGCTGATAGAAGAATATTTTTCTAAATTAAACACTTATTAACTGGCTTTGCAGCATTTCAACAAGGCTAGGTTAGAATTAATATATATATATATATTAGTAATTAAATTATACTGCAATCCATGCAAGTCAGAGAGAGAATATGTTTTTACGTCTATCTTTGTGCATTTTTCCTTCTATTTGTGCATGTGAAGTTCACTTTTGGAACTTCATGTTAATGCTTTTCAGCCTTTGCCTCAGCCTCAGAGAAAAGAAGCAGAGAAGGTGTTGAAAGCAAAGCTGCAGACTGCTCTGGTCCAAACACTGGCCTCAGTGTTCTCCAGGTGCACCCTGTTGAGTAACATGGCTGATGCCAGAGTCTTGTGGCTGTTGGTGTTCTGCCCTGACAAACAGGGAGTGCATAACCTTTCATCTGCACCACCCTCAAGAATGACAATCCCCCAGAGATTCACTTCAACCAAAAAGTCAATTTGCAAAATGTGTCTCGCTCTTTCTCTCATTTATAACCAAAGCCAGAGACGTTGGCTCGGCAGTTCATTTCAAATCGACATTTATTTGGAGAGGGAGCTGTGTTTATTTTCCTAAGTAGCTTTTGAACAGGTTTGACTTTCACCAGTGCTTTTAGGCACACACACGATGTGTGTCAGTGTCCAACCAAAACCATCACAGATCAGCCATTTCCTTTTGGCGTGTCTGTCTGCATGTTTCAGGCTCACCAGTTTGTTTGGAGGGCAAGACTCACTTTGCACACCAGGAATTCTGGGGGAAGTAAAAAATATGTTTTACATAAAAGCAAACAAAAAAGGCGATCCAAGTTCCGCTTTGTTGGGTTTTGTTGAGTTTGTGGATAATTTACCAGAAATCACATTTGTGTGTCCTCCCTGGCCATAAAAGCATGACAGTAGTACATTTCTTTGTGCAGATTGCGCAACACTCAACACTTGACAGTATCTCCTGACCTTGAATTTAAGGTGCAGTGTGTAAGATTTTGGTTATTGTTGTCACTTATAATAATACAAATCAATTACCAAATATCGACATTTTCATTTGTCTTTAAGATTCTTAAAGATATGAGAGGCCTATCCTAGAAAACCATAATCTCTGATCTGGACAGGGCAAAGGCCTTTTTGTGCTTGCATCATCATTTACCTTTGTATAAGAATGTTGCCCCACCACAGATTGGCCGGCATTCTTTCAACATTTCACTTACCTGTGTGGATTGTGCTCGGTTGCCGTCTCTGCTGGATTCCCGGTAGAAAAACGAGACTCGAGTCTATTGTGTTTCAGTTTTTCCACTATAACACAACAGCGTCGTACGGGTGTGAAATATGAAGCAGAAGATACATATCTATGTGGCCAATAATTCTTAAACACAAACGCTGCTGCCATGATGCTCTGTCTTTGGTTTGCTTCAACCAGACCTTATATCATGAAAGTAATAGGTTCTCTTTGTCCACCATGACAATGTGAGACTTCACACAATCAGAGAGGACTCCTTCCTGCCATATACTATAGATAAGCATCACCTGCTGGCTCTATAGATTGAATAGGCTCTTCCAAGGTTGTCTGGAGGTCTCGCGCTCTCTCTCTCTCAAACACCACAGAGCTTTCTTCTCGGAGGAGGTGGAGAGGAACACGGGGAGGACGTCTCATGACCTTGGGAGGCCTGCGGGGTCACGAGGAGTGAGATGCTGATGAGGTCAAGTATTCGGTGTGGAGCAGAATGGGCAACAAAGTCAGCGTGTGATTCAATTGGCTGAAGGAGGTTGTTCAGTTGGTTGACATGGACAATGGCCTTATCGAGAGATGTGCGCGCCAAGGTGAGAGGGGGCACAGTCCCATTTAAATCCAATCTGAATTTAATGCTATGGTGAACATGATTCTTTTCCCCCTGTTGCGCATCAGAGCCCTCTATGAGTGCGTTTGCTGGTATCCCATCTGAGAAGAAGTGGAGAGCAAGGTGCCTTTTAATAGCTATTCCATCAGGATGCAGGATTTCTAAGATCTGACAAGTCTATTGAGTGGCTGCTACCCTCGGGCGCACAGGCTTCAGCGCAATCATTTGTTTTCCGCTCGTGACCTGTGTTCTGCTGTTGGTCGAGTCTGCGGGAATCTAAGGAGACGTGCAGATGTGACGTTCTCGGTGGAAACACGACAGGGCTGTGGGATATGTGTCACTTTAACCGGATAGCGCGTTGTATGAAATCAATGCTGGCTCGAGAAAAGAGAAGAAGACGAAAAAAAATGAACAAAACGCTTCTCCTCCTACCAGCTATGTGTCATTGCTCTGTGATCAGTGCTGACTCTAATCTCACCACAAGTCAGAATGGCTCTGCTGGCTTGCAGAGCCAGAACGTTGTTATGAGTTTCAGTGGAGAGCGTTGTTACCAAACTGAGGAGAACTACTGACACTCTGTGTGAGTGCTGTGAGATGGTGACAGCTGATACGTGAACACGGTTGCACAGCACTTCCTCTGTGTGTCCGGGACAGAAACATATCTGTGAGAGAGAAAAAAAAAGAACATGAGCATTAATAAGTCTTATGGCAAGGTTTGAGCACTGTTTTACAAGAAGTGAAATAAATCCTCAGCTTTTTTTCCTCATGTATTTTAATTTGTTTGACACAATATGAGGTTGTAACTCTGCAGATGTTGTTAGGGGGGAAAAAGTCATCACCAATGTCGAGGTTTTACTTCTCTCCTGCAGGAGTTAAGGTTGAATCGTTACAAAATCGTCAGTCTGACGGATTTCATCAAATCCTTCTGCCACACTCTTGTAGAATCACGTCGGACTTTGTGAATCTCCACTGTGATCACCCCTGGTTAAACCAAGAATCTGTAATGCTCTGAGGTCCACTTAGCCTGGCTTCTCTAACATTAATAATGCAGAACATTTCCCTAATGAAGGAACATATTTTTTTTTTCCATTTTTCTTTCAACTTGTTGGATAACTGTGTTAATCAAGGCTTTACTTTCAGATTTCCTCTCTAATGGCATATCCAGTGGAGGGAAAAGGTCATGCTGGTAATAGACTGATCTGTAGTCCTTGGGGAGATTCACTCTCTCTCTGGTTTTATTCTCTCTCTCTCTCGCTCTCTCTCTCTCTCTCTCTCTCCCTCTCTCTCTCTCTCTCTCCCTCTCCCCCTCTCTCCCTCTCCCTCTCTCTCTGTCTCTCTCTGCTCAGTCCGAGACAGACAGTCTCCATACCAGACATCCTCATCTGCCTCCCACTGCGCTCTGCCGAGCTTGCCCGGATTTCAATCACAGGGCCAAATGAAATAATTAGGAGGTGTTAAACTTATTAATCATTAAATTAGCCAAATGATTCCTCAGGCCAGATAACTGACATGCCATTCACTTATGTAATTTCCCTGTCCAGAAGGTGAAGGTCATGAGTGGAACCGCAGCCAGGCAGCTGATACTGGCTTCTTTTAAAAATTCTCTCTTCATATAATTTTTTTTTTCTTTTCACACAATCTGATGCTTTCTATCAGCTATGAGGGACATCCAGGGTGACTTACATTCCGCTGTTTTTGTATGTCCATGTCAATGTCCTTGAAAATACCTGCCATGTGACTTTTAACACCCCACGCTTCTGCCAGTCTAACCAAGGCAGCATGTATGTAGATGCCTTCAAGGCCTGGGGGGAATTATTGCAGATTGGTCAAATAAGATCTTATCGTCTACACATACAAAATAGAGTAGTGTTGTTCTAAAAGGAAGAGTTTAACTACACAACAGCCGAGGCATCATTATCGTTTTGTGGGTCAAAGTGTGACCCGGGTCACAGAAAGAGGCAACAACGGAAGTGAGGGCATGTCTCCCTCGTTTCAAAGCCTGTTCACTCATTTGCAATACAATATGAATTTTTGAAGAAGTTGCCTAATGCACCTTTAAGGTACAAAATACAGTATGTGCTGTGGCTGCACATGCAGATTCAGAAACAAAAGGACAGGAAGAAACGCATGTGACTAGCCTGCCTGCCACTTCCTGTCATCGTGTCCTTTTTGATAACACATACACACCAAACCAACCTTCAAGTTTCACTTCTGTCTTATCTTGATTTAATTGGTGGGAAAGCAGTCGAGTAACTGCATGTGGAACTCATCCTACATAACACCCTCTCTGTGTTCAGTGTGCAGTGTCAATCTCCTGATTTACACATTTATAAACATCCCACGAGAACAAGCAAATAGATATAAAAAAAAAAAAGACCATCCATCTCATCATGGCTGATTCACCTTTCAGGAACTTGCACATATTATTCATTTCACCATGAATTGTCCTTGCTTATGCTCACGAGTCAAATGACTGTTTTTGCTTGTGTGCAGATTAAACATATTGCCGGCACCATCCATTCCTATGCAGTGTTTGCTGGCATACCAGTGTGTGTGTGTGTGAGCAGATGTGACATACACCGTAGTCATGCAGATTACAGTCCTGAGGGATTTAAATATCATTTTAATTAATCTGCTCACCTGAATTTAATGAGACATGTCCGAGGGGCTGTATGCACGTGTGGATGTGTGCGTCCATACATGAATTATGAGAGCTGCATTTGTGTCTGTATGTTCTAGAGTGCATGCCTGTGACTAATGAAGTTCACTGCTGGACTTCAAATGGCATCCTTCATTTGGTCTTTCTTTCTTTTATTTATTTATTTAGTTATTTATTTATTTTTTATTTTTTGTACAAATTTGCATATTACCTGCATCTCAGCTAGAACGTCAGAGGCTGAGTGGGATCAATAACTCGCTTTGTTCACGATAGAATGAAAGCTCCTCCTCGAGGTAAACAACTCCTCTTTTAAATAACAAAGGAGTATCTAGAAGTACCCCTCCAGCTGTCTGTAATATTGGTATGATTACATAATTAGTCTGTGGTCAATACGCTATTGATTCCAATGCAAACAAAGGATTAATGCCCCCTGTGTTCTCTGGACACTCTCGCAGACATGATGTGGACATGTTCGACAGGCTGACCAACTGGCCTGTGCAACCTTGACCAAGATGAAATCAATACCTGATTGAACGGAACACAGAGGTTATGGGAAAATAAGAGTTACAGAGGATACCAAGAGAGTTTGGGCACATTTATTTATTGTATTTGATGATTTTGTGTTTCTGATGGCACAAACTACTGTAATGAGCAGTGATAAGCTGTGATGCAGATTATTGCTGGCTTCTACTCGTGATGTCACCCAGCGTTTGACCCCTTTATGACGAGTTTTTGAGATATGGGATATGTTGAAATAGTCAGGGAGCCTTGCTAGCTGAGTGAATACCACATTTCTCTTTTAATCAGTAAGATTTGTATAATTTGATGCATAGCCTACAACACAGAGAACTGCATTATCATTATTATCTCCTGTTATCAATGAAGTTGACTTGCTCACAGGATATATTTTCATAAAACTGTCATGGGCCAAGAAATAACCAATGAAGTTGTCTCTAACCTTTCTGATTTCTGCCATTTTTGGTGATTTGCAAGTAACAAACCTCTATTGGTTAAATAAAACTGGCTTATTTAGGCTACTGATGTAGTCTATGCACAAACATCCTGGTGCAGATCTCAATCGACTGAAATTAAATGTGGTTTCATATTTTGACTGGGAGCGTATGTATTTTTTCTGAAGGCAAATCTGGTATTAACATAAATCTCCATCATCAACAATATCCTTAGAGGGTGAGGGTTCCATGTCATATCTGTATTCTGTGTGTGTGTGTGTATGTGTGAGTGTGTGCGCGTGCGCGTGCGCGCCTGCATATGTGTGTGTGTTGATTGTGATTGTTGTCAGTGTGAAAAACGACAACAAACAAGTGAGCAATTTGCCAGACATTACACAATGGGCGTATACAAACCCTCCCTGGCTCTCTCACAATTGCCTGCTTCTCTCTGTTGTGCATTTGTTTTGTCCGGCCTCATTTGTGACGGTATTTATGTCAGTAAAGGATGCAAAAACACCCGCTCTTGTCTGAAAGAAGAGTCATTTACAATCATTTACATTAACAAAAACTGTATTTTACCATCACAATAACCTCAAACAATGGCACATATCCGCTTGTTCATTTTGTGCAACAAATGAACAGAGGTACACACGCCTCCATTGTTCTGGGCAAAAACATCTCCCTCTCTGCCTCAGACGGAATCATCTCCCTCTGCACTTGGTGTATTAGATAATGAGAAGATGGTGATAAGTCCCTCAATACAATCTGCTCCCCGCTGGCAAATCCGCATCATTCTGTATTGTGAGGATCACAATGATGGTTTATTATTGCTCATTCAGAGCTCAAATCAAATGATTTCAACATTTACAATATGGAAACAAACACGCAGACTCAGATCACTCATCCGCTGAAGGGAATGCCAGCAGCTATGACTTGCTTAGAGGCTGTGGTTGATTGTTTGTCTCTCCATTAGACACCAGTCTTTGAAAAGCAAAACGATGGACCAAGGGGATGTTTTCAAAAGGAGAGATCTACTGCTTGATTACAAATAAATCCAAGCTATTTTCAGACAAAACACTAGAGAAAATTGGATCTGCAAAGTTTCTGTAGTTGGCCTTTTACTGGCAAAGAATGCAGCAGTGGTTCTTTCAGGTCAGACACATTCATGACATCAGGAACATTTGAGTATTCGCGTGATGAACATACTTTGTTGTATCAAAGGCAAACATCACATTGTTTTGTTTCAGGCAATCTCATATTGAGCCAGATTTATGGTTACACATCGTTCCTATGGCATCGTGTCTGTATGTGTTACATCCACCAAACGTTGCAGCGGCACAGTCCACAACAGTTATGATTGGTCCGTTTGATGTTTTGTTTTTTTCCCCTCTGGTGCATATATATCTTCTTTATTATCATTGTGCTAACCTTTGAAAAAACTGTTTTTCACATTTATCAGCTCAAATAATATCCATTCATTTTTGTTGCCATAGTCTGTAGCTAGCAGAAGAGCTGGATGGAAACTGAACACTAATGTGTCATTATAGTGGAAAAACATTATGATGCCACCATGTGGATTGGCATTGTAACTGCTATGCAGTACACAGACATCACCAAACAACCATACACGTAAATACATACCATATATATATATATATATATATATATATATATATATATATATATAATATCAGTAGAGATGTGTCAACATGCTAACTAGTGATTAGATTTTCTAGTTATATTCTCACATTGACCCCCATAGACAATATACGGATCTTATACCATAAGGCTGATTGGTAAAGTTCCCCAAAATGTCCAGAGCAGTTAACTCCAACATTAGCATTCTCACATACGCTCCCATCCGACTAGTTTCAGCAAAATGCCCGCAGATAACTGCATGTCTAAAAGCAGCTTTACAGTAAAACACAGGAAATGAATTTAAAATGCAAGTTAGACCTGATGTGGCTGCAGTAAATGTCCCCATTTCCCTGGGATCTTATAAAGAGTGAACATCCACTGTTTAGCCCCTCCTCCCCTCCTCTGTCGGGCACCTGGGGTGTTGAATTTCATTGACACTCAGACCCTAAATGAGAAGCAGAACGACACCTTCACGTTATAGCTCGTGCCCTACCTCTCTCCATTTCTATGACTTGCTTTAATAAATTACTGTCCAATAAGAACTTTTACGATCTTGGCATATGTTGCCTTTTATAGGTGAAAATAATTGCGTTCCCAGATCACCCTGCCCGTTCTGAACATGAGAATGAGAGTAGCGGAGCCCACAAAAAGAGATAGTTTCACAGTGTCTGCACAAGTCCTTCTCATTTGGGTCGTTACGCCTCCCCCCCTTTTTTTCTCAGTTTCCTGGCATATCTTCACAAGCACCACCACCACCCCCCACCCCCCTCCCCCCTTTACCACTCTGAGCTCCACTCATGCCTAGAGAGGCCTTCGCTTGCATGCCAACGGGCACTCTTATACCCACACCACCATCCCCCGATCGACTTCATACTCACACACAAACACATACTGAGAGTCTTGTTTCTGCGCTCCCACTGAAGTGTGACAGAAGCCACTTGACAGGTGACACACACACACTTGATGTTATCGGGTCAGGGCCAGAGATTCAGCCTCTTGAGTGATGAGAGACTGTCACTGGCATTGTTCATCTATGCCAGAAGAGGAAAGAGAGGGAAATGACAGAGAGGAAGTGAGTGCTTCTCTCTGTCTTTGTCGTATATCACGCAGGGGGAGAGGGCCCAGCAAAGAAAAAGACAGAACTTGCGCTCACAGCCTATAGTATTTCGGAATTCCTGGCCACGACCACAGATTTCAACTTTTCAAGTTTTACGGTGTATTTACGAATGGGTAGCGTTATTTACATTTTTGTGAAAAAGGCCAGAGCAGGCGAGGACTCACTGGGACCTGAGACAGTAGCGCTCTTCAATCATTTAGAGAAATGTGCTGGAGTCGGCTCACAAATTGATGTGGCTTTGTTATCGGCATTGTCAATTGATTCCGCGGAGGGTGTTAATGAAATAACTAATTGAATGTGTCCTCTTGTAAACAATTTGTTGAAATGTACGGGGCACAAACAGCTGCGTCCTGCCTCCTTTCTGCGAGGGTGTGAGTGGCTTTAATTGATTCCAGAATGAGTCAGATAACCTACACCAAACTATTAGCCGCGCCTTTAGTCGCAGGAGTATCATCCACTTGGTGTCGTATTTGTTGGTTGAGATGAAAGAAGCAATCTGTTCGCAAACTCTGAGAGCCAGGGGTCAAAGGTCATGGTGTGATAGCATGCAGACTATATGATGATGTACTTTTTTTAGGATAACCCCAACTTTCTCATTGCACTAATTCCCTCAGTAAAATGTTAATGGGAGTTTTGCCTTGGGTACAGGATATAGGCAAATGCTGTCCCTCTTAGGTGTACTGTAATGTTTTTCAATGACATTTTTTAAATGCTACATATTGATAATAATTCATGTTTTTTATTGTGTAAAAAATGTCTTGTTGTCTGTACCTGAAAAACTATTCAAATATCTGAATTGGATTTGAGATAAGGGAAATGGAACGATAGTATGATAACAAATGTTAAAGAACATCCTTTATAATTCAACTCTTTTACCATCTAGTTTCTTTTTGTCAATGTTATTTACTTGATCTGGAATTCACCAGGCGGAATATGCACAAGCCGTTGCAATAGTCCAAAACACAGCACATGTTTTCTTGTTACAATAATTATTTATTAAATTTAAAATATCTTTAGCACAGGTTAAAAATTAGACACTTCCATGTACCACGAGCGCCTTGGGATTTAACATGGTTCTAAACATGATTGAAAATAAACACTCTTAGAAACCAGAAAGATTTTTTTTTCTTCTCGGTACGTCATCCTTCTCTTCTGTCATAAATTGTCACCTTAGAGTTTGGAGGGGCAGAGGCAAATTTGGCATTTAGATCATTGTTTCCCACTGTATATTTACATCACAAATGAGAAAAGAAAAAAGTCAGGGTTTCCAAAAATCCCTCCCTTGCCTTATGATTTAGAGAACTTTGAAGGAGTCAAAATCGCTAGTTCCAGCTTCATAGTTTATCAAATGGTTTTGTATTGACTTATCAGAAACAAACGTGTGCCGTGTTAAAATAATGGCACACTTTAAAGCTGGTGATAGGTTTTTTTTTTGGTGAGATAACTCAAATGGCAGGCCAGTTTCTACAGCTTTTAAGCTGAACTGTTTTTGCCATGGTGTTTTATTGTCTGTGTAAGACATGAAGGATATGTCATCAATTAAGTGGGGGCATGTGAACGTGCAGCAGCAACAAAACAACAAAAACATGGTCAGATGGCAATCCTTCCCTTCGTCGTTTGCCTCACCCTATCTCATGAAACACAAAGGAAAGGTTACAAGTAACATGAGCAGTGCACCGTAGTAAATGGCAGGCCAATGCATTAGTCGTCAGTTAGAAAACATTAACAGCAAAGACACATATTTTCCAGTTTTGAAATTGTTTACAAACCATATCTGTGTTCTCAATTTATTATGTTTTTCAATGTTTGCTCTTTTTTTGTCATCACATGCCATATGAGAAGTCTGGATTACAAAAGTACCTGAACAAATTGCTTGTATATTAGCATGCATAGTTGTTTGGTATTTACATCCTATTTACAGTCTTGAACTAGGAACAGAAGGGATCTACAATATGTTTTCTTTCATGTGTTTCATTTACATCTCTAGGATGGAGAACAGAAAGCAGCCTCACACTGATATGGAGAGTACACAGGACATGCACATAAACTAACATGTTTTCTTGGCTGAGGGACGTTTGTTGTTTTCATGTGTATCCCTCATTACTGAAGAGGAAGGAAGAGCTTGATTCTGGAACAGGCTACATTGCTAACCGGGTGCTACTGCATTGCATAACACCGATCTGTTTCTTTTCTTCTTTGTCTATGCTGCGCACCGGTCTCTGGGGGACGTGGAAAGGTTAATTTACGATGTTAACCGTGCTGTGAAGGGAAAAGCAAATAGGAAAGAGCATGCACAGCGCCAGAGAAGGACATTAAGCTGCCGCTACATCTCTCTCTTGCTTGCTCCCTCTGTCTGTCCGGTGAAAACAGAGAAGCCCCCCTGATGTGTACAAAGACGCGGTGCTATCACCATCCATCACTGCCGACGCACTGAAAGGATCTCTCTGCAGTGATCAGGCGCCAAGCATGCGCATGCCACCAACATCTCTGTAGTTCTGCGCCTGTGCTAATAGCCACGGGAAAACGCCTTTATCACTGTAACACATGTGCAAGACAAAAAAACAAGTAGGTAAAAAGACTGTAACGAAAAGGACAGTAAAGGAAGACTCTTTTGTATTCTACACCGGTGCCAACAGAGATCAATCTAAAATGCAAGGTCCATCGCATATCTAAGCCTGCCTGTTATCGTAGAAAGAGTGGAAGACACGGATATATTGAGACCACAGACAACATTTGTAACGCCTGGGCTGCTGACCTGCTCATGGGGTGTGGCAGTCATTAAAAAATATTGCTCATTTAGTGCGAATAACATCAGTATCACATCCCCATGACTACAAGTCCATTGTCCACCTCCAGCTCATTTACACTCGACCCCTAACGAAGGCAATCAGCAGCCCCGTACCCTCACTGGGG
The DNA here is from genome assembly GCA_016785325.1 of Chascanopsetta lugubris. Lineage (NCBI taxonomy): Eukaryota > Metazoa > Chordata > Actinopteri > Pleuronectiformes > Bothidae > Chascanopsetta > Chascanopsetta lugubris. The sequence continues at coordinate 108,569 of JAFBJT010105714.1, forward strand.
CTCCATAAACACTTGATTTCATAGAATTGCCTATGATAAAGGAGGGAGGTGACTGCCAGAGCATGTTAATGTGCTTTCCTATAAAGCTTATCTCTGACTGGGGTCATGGAGGCCAAGTGGCAAGGGGCTGATCGCCATAGCAATAAGACCCAAGAAGCCGTTACTGTAGCTTACAACCCCTTTGACAATAACAGAGCCAACCGAGGCCTACCTTTGGATAATCAAACCTCTCATCCGGGCCCATGTGGGAAATAATGTGGACATTTACTACAGTTCAATTGAAATGAGGGGCGAGCACAAATTAACCTCTGGTAACAGAAGGGGCTCATTGTGACAGGAACCATAAATATTTAATAGTCCAGCAACAGCAGTTTTTTAAAAGCATGTAAAGACAAAATCATGAGCGGACCCTCACTATTGGGATGTGGCTGCGGTTTAAGTGAAGTTCAAGCGAAGAAATTCAGGGATGCAAACAGAAATGTCCCCTCGTTGTTCAAAGGCAACACTTTATATATATATAAATATTTTAAGAGAATGTTTTTGCAAGTGTTTGTACATCAAGCTGCATAATTATGTTTCCTCTATTTTTGTCAGGTATACAGTATGTGATGATACTGTATAATTTGGTCTACTAAAGACAGGAGCTTTGAAGAACACTTTGATAACATATGGTTATCCCCTGCTGTTTCCCACTCTCCGCTCGGTCGGGGGCCCAGAAGGGATGTATGTGTAACTTTCTGGACTCTACAAACTTTTCACTTCTCTCAAATTGAAGGATTACACCCTGTTCACAGCAGGGGGAACGGCACACATCCTGGCATCTCCCCCAGAGCTACTTTAATCTCTATTTTACACCCTAAACACAAAACCCTCATGTCCCCCCTGGACACTGCTAGGCATAGATGGCACAGTCAGTGTTGCCTCTCCGGATATGCTAAGCGCAACATTTGCCATATCGCACTATGTCTCTGGTGCAGGTACCAAAAAGTCCTTCCTTTCGAGTAACTTCATCATTATGTTTCAAAGCTGGCAAATTGGAATTTCGTTAAGCCCTCCTCTGCCATTAATTTTCTCCCCCCTCTCTGGCTCAGGTGCAGGAGACTTAGTCAAGCTGTCGGAAACCAAACTGCACTGCTAAATGGTGCAGGCTGAAATGCCACCTGTCTGCAGCTTCTGGCGATTTATTTGACTGTGATTTATGTTTTTCTTCAAGAGCAACTCAGGTATTTGTAAAAGTCCAGGACCGCTCTTACCAAACTAGGATTGAACACGTTACCCACAACCCTCGCAGCTTACGGCTGATAAAAAGGATGCGTTATCCTCCGCTACTTAATCAAATGCTAAAGATTTGGTTTACAGCATTTATCAATGGTATTACACTGGGGTCGGCCCAGAGCATTTATTCCAATTGAGGCATTTGGGCTAATCCGATTCTCTCCTCCCCCCCCCCCCCCCCCCCCAAATCTTCTTGGGAGCCCATCTCATCTCGGAGAGGGGCTTGATGGCTCGCAGCTCACCCGGTGCTTTGGCTTATGTGCAGGCCAGAAAGAGGTGGGAGTAAGGGGCTTTAAAGGCTCCATTATTCATCCTTGTCATTAGCGATGCGACATAAGGAGGTCCGCCCTGTCTTTGCTGCTGTCTGGCAATTAGATCAACCCCCATCCAATGTATCTAAAATGCAAAATCGAACACATCGCCATAAGACTTTGCTTTAGTCATGGTTTGTGTTTTTGTGAGGAATGTGGAGATTTTTTTGTCATGTTGAGCTCATGTCTCCAGAGTGTGGGGTCGGCCTGTAGGTCGAGCTGACAGCAGAGAGGTTGACATTGGTTGCCTCATTGTAATCCTTTCACCTTTGTCCCCACCACCACTTCCCCATCCGTGTCTGGCTTGAGGTCACTGTTAATCGTGACACCCCACTAGTCACAGAGACACGCAGGAGCATGTGTTTGTGAGTTGCCTAGTGTTTAAATGTGTTTAAGAGAAAACAGGATAATGTATGTGTGTAAATCCTAAAAGCTACTCGTTCATAAGTCATTTTGTCCCTTTTCTCCATCTGATTATCTCCTCATAACCTTATTTTAGACTCACAGGACAATGTTGACACACTATAGTTTTATGTTTTAACCACTAGTTTAATACATTTTATGACTCACTGTCACTATCAATATTATTTGACAAGGTAGTCTGATCTGACAGCTACTACAACATTTATAGACTGCCTTCATTAAGTCAGAATAAAGTCAGCGTGATTATAATATACAATTTTTAACTATTTGGTGTTTCAATGTAAAGCATTTTGGTTTTGCTCTAACCCTAATCTTAACCCGAAATTGTGAGCCAGAATGAGACAAAGACGTTTGTCAGTCTGGTTAAATGTGATACATTTGGATTTGTTCAGTGAGATTTTCTGGGTGGTATCAATATAATTCAGTGCACAAGCCAAGTTGTTCCTTTCAGGTAGTGCATGCTAACAAAGATTTGGAAACACAGAGAATGGCGAACAAAAAAAAGTGATTGTAGTGTCAGATGAAATCACTCAGTCTCATGGAGTGGACAAAATTCCTGAAAGTATTGGAGAGATTGTGAGATGAAGATAAGGAGTGCTCACTCTGCAGCCAATCCTATCAATAGAAATGTAGCCACAGCGACCCTCAAAATCTGAATTTTCCAATCGACGAATCCTGTCATACTGAGGGATCTTGACTTACAATCCAAACCAGATTCTTTAGAGGAGCTCTTGTATATTTCATCACGTAAAAGTATTTATACCAAAGCTCCCGGACACCAGATCCCAAAAAATGGGCAGAAGGCCTTGGCTATTGCTGTCGTTATTGGACAGGCCTGCTTTGTTCCTATCATCTGTCTTTCTCCGCAGTCTTCTGCTCCTGTGTTTACACTGTCACTTGGGCCCAAAGTGTATCCGCTCCACTGGTGCACAGATGTAAGCGGTACACACACAAGCCCACCAGTGATGACACTAATGGAGTGTTTAGCCAGGACGACATGGACTTATTAACCAGTTGAGCGAATGAGCTAGATGGTAATCAAATAAAGCAGAGATAAGTTAATAAGCTGTATGTGCAATGGGGTAAGCTGCACAGGACTTATCCTGGCAGACACAGCACTTGTGTACCGACACTCAATAAGACCAGCTTGGAACTGTCAGCATAGTTTGGTTTTTCATCCAAAAAAACAATAAATGGTACAAAACATATGTGAATTCCATCCTTGCCTGGTCTCTTCCTCACTTGATCCAGAAATAAGGAGCTGCTAAGGTTGCTTTAACTTTAAAAAAAATCTTTGGTGAAATATCGAGCAAACAATGGATTTGGACGATGGGGTGAAGGTGTTAGGGGTGAGAAACACTAAAAAAAAAAAGATACAATAAAGAAAATGTGGAGGAAACCAGGTGCACGCTCGAGCTGGGTGAGTGGGTGAAGAACAATGGCTGATTAAAGAGGGCCAGTGAAATGGAGGCAGAACAGAGAAAGACAGTGGACAGGGGCCCAATAGGGGGTAAATCTGAATGGGTACAGCTCTATATCCTTCATATCCCCTTCCCCCTCCTCGCCCACATATCTATCATGTTAATATACCTACAGCGTGGCCCTCTGGGTAATATATCTTTGACCTGTGATTACGTTAACAGCTTATTGTTTGCACACTGAACAATCCCATTATGTCGACAATCTGTTTACATACAGCCTTGCTGTTTAGATTAGCATGGTGTGTGTGTGTGTGTGTGTGTGTGTGTGTGTGTGTGTGTGTGTGTGTGTGCGTGCACGCATGTGTCTGTGTGTATGTTTGTTAAATAAGCGCACGGATGCGCCTCTGTGCATTTATATCCACTTTCACACATTTTGTAAATGAACATGTCCTAACATTGGTCAGGGTCATTGCCAGATAGACGTGCACTTGCTGCCTGACTCTCTCTCGCTCTCTCTCTCTCTCTCTCTCTCTCTCTCTCTCTCTCTCTCTCTCTCTCTCTCTCTCTCTCTCTCTCCCTCTCCCTCTCTCTGTCTCTCAGGGCAAAGCAGCTGAGCACTTACATGCAAAACCATAGAAAAACAAACCAGGCTGTCATACATGGCCCGCAGCTGCGCAGAAACGGGGCTTTGTTTCTCTTCTGAGAAAGTGAAAAGCCTCGAGGCTCAGAGAAGATCAGCACTTGCTCAGTGTCGTGTTTCCTACCACAATGTCTCATGTATAAGTGACATCTCCATCCGGCCGCTATTTTAAATCTCCTTTAACTAATCACCGCTTAGTCGTGAGTCTTCATTTCAAGTTTGTTTACCTGTTTACTGTAAAGTCGCTTTACTCAAAGTGCGCTGACAGAGTATGATTTAAGATGATCTTTTAAAATGTAAATCGGCCGCTCCCTGTGGATATAACAATGTACGAGGGTGTATTCTGATAAATGTACCCGTTTGCGTGGTAAATAATGTGTGCTGGTATATTCTAATGCATGTTGATTATTCCAACCCCCCCCCCCCCCCCCCCCCCCCCCCCCCCCCCCCCCCCAAAAAAAAAGGAAACTTGCAATACAGACTCTAAAGTTTAAATTGCCCCCTCGTCATCGTTCGGTGAAGTTGTTAATGGAGGCTGATGTGTCCAAGAAGAGTTCAGCTGTCACGGACACGTGTTCCAGAATGGCAGAGCTAGAAGGGTAACAGGTATTCAACCACACGGCTGAACATCTGGCTGCGCCAAGAGCCGCACTCATCAACTCAGCGTTAACCTCCGACGGCACGTGAGGCCCCGACAGCTTCGGGAGCAGCGCGATGATGTAACCATCCGAGGTGGAGGGGCTATTGCACACGCTAAGACGGGACAGAGCCGCAAACGCTTGAACGTAACTTCAGCACAGTCCGGTGTTTTGGTAAAAATCCACATTTTTCTCTCCCCCATCCACTCTCTCTTGAGCTTTGCCTCCTTCCTCTGCTCTGCTCTCGGACTTCTCTGGCAGCGCGTCGACTCATTGAGATGTGCAAATCTCTTTGACGGAGGATGAATAGACAGTTGCTGGCAGGATGCCCCATGCCACTTTGTGCACTGCCACTTAATTGGAGCGCCCCAGTTTGCCTTCCATCTTCTTTTCTCCTACCCACGCTCGCTGTGGCGGGGTTCTGTCTGTCATCGCGGGCAGGTTATGTGTCCCTTCGAGAGTTTAGAACCCGTCCGCGTCACCGCTTGGCCTGGCGAGGATTTGGAGCGGTGAAACGATTTCAGTCATGTTAGCGTGTACGTGATCTGAAAGCGACGCGAGAGGGTGTGAAGCTGACAAAGCGCTTGCGTCGGTTTCGAGAGAGACAATCCATTGACTATGCCTATACCTGCACAATCTGTTCTATGAATAAAGGTTACGTTCCATCAACAAGTCAACATGCAGAGTACAGCATCGGGGACTATATATAGTGTATATACTTTACATATATACAGCCACATATTCCAGTGGTGCTGTGTGTGGTTGTGCATCTGAACGCATGCACTTTTCAAAGTGAGTAAATGTTTTTGTCTTCTCCGTTGCCGTGTGTGTGTGTGTGTGTGTGTGTATGTGTGTGTGTGACCGTCGGTGCAACATAACGCAGGGAGACCCCCTCCGCTGCGTGACCCCCTGCTGCTTCCGCTGGGATTTCTCGTCGCACGATACACACTGGGAGGTAGAGGATGTGCACGGAGATGCAGATGAGGTGTTGGAGGAGCGAGCAGTTTTCCCTGTCGTACATGCAAAAGCGTCCTCTGTCTTCACTAGTGAGGGGGCGGGTAACCTTTGAGGTCGTCTGTTTGTCGGCTTGGCATATTCATCTGTCAGTCCATTTGGTTAGCGTTAGAGTCCAGAGGAGACGGAGGCCGGAGTCCTCGTTCCTGCACTGGGATCAGTTCCTCCTCCCCGTGTGCAGGCTCACCCTCAGAGCACCATTTCAAACCATGTGAAGAAGAATGTGTCTTCATGGGCTGACGGCTACAGCAGTTCCAACCCAAGTACTGTCTGTGACCGGGGAAGACAGTTAGCGCAATCAGAAAAAACACAACGAGTAGATCGCTCCCGGGCTAATATAAATAATAAATAAATTACAAAAAACATTGGAAAAGAAAAGTTTTAAATGTCAAAAATGTTTTAAAAATACCAAGGTGCACACATGGCTCATTCTGCTTTTCCTCTTCACTTTGACTGGTTGTTTACAGGTGGAAGTGAGTGATGATACTGGAAGAATTGCTGCCTTATACCTCTTGCAAAGTTGTCAACGTTATCTATAGCTACTGCATTTATGCATCTATTCCTATAATAGGAAAATGTCCAGATATCTGGGACATGTCTTTAACTATCTAAAAACAAGTTCAAGTATTTTAAACATTTTAAAAAGGTCGTCTGAAATATCCACATTGTGGTGGTGGTGGGGGGGGGGGGTGGGAATAAACNNNNGGGGGGGGGGGGGGGGGGGGGGGTAATATACACATGCTGCTGACGTCATTCGTCTCTATTTACATGTACTAGTGTGGCTATCAGAGAGGAAGACCAGGCTGTTTTGTTAAAGAGGATACGAAGAATAGAAGGTACAATTTTTACAACTTATGAGTGGAGAAATGATAATTACATGAAGGAGGCAATAAGAATACTGACTTTACATTTCAAAAGAATAAATCAAGACTGAATCATGAGTACTCTGTCCATAGTAATGAAGGTTTATGAAGTTGGCTAGAGCAACATGGGATGCTTCCTACATTAGGAATAAGAACAGGGCTTTTATTATGACCTATTTACAAAAGCATGCATCAGTGATCCTCCCACCGAAGAGAAAACAGTTCCTCCACCGTCTGGCGTTGTCAACCATATCATTAGTCTGAGTCTGTCTTGTTTCTGTTGTTGTTGTTTTTTACTTTTTTGTCGTCGTTTTGTGTGTTTTTTTAGAAAAAAGCTGGATGTAAAATATCAAGGGTGGGAAACTGGAGTCGTAAGGGAGGCTTTCAAGAATTTCGCTGTGGGAACTTTGAGGGGTTTCAGCAGGTCTCATCTTTTGTTCTTCTGTGAAGTCATTTTCGAATGTTGTGCTTTGTAGGTGCTTTCTCGCGATTGGTCGGCCGCTTCGATGTCGTCATTGCTCAGCTGTTGGGTTTTCTGTCGAGAGGGAGACGGGGGATGGAGGGAGAGGGAAGACAAAAGGGGTCGGACAAGGAAAGAGAAAGACAGAAAAAAGGCATTAAAGTTTTAATCGGACAACTTAATCTCACAAACACACACGAGAGATGCTCTATAAGTTAATGAGTTAGAAGTCCACATTGTGAGCCAGCGAAGCGTGTCCTGTCCGTACAACGCTCATGGTGACACACGGTGACTCACGGTATTGGAGGGGTGGGGGCAAACCGGGCTGTCAGTGTTGCCAGACTAAAATGCAAAGGCAGGGTGACCACCCTGTGAGTGTACGTGGTCAGCCCACTTGGCCAAGATTCATACTGACAGTGGCATCAGCGCGGGGGGGCGTGACTCTTTAATCATCTTCAATTAAGGCCAAAGAAAGACGAGCAAATTCACCAACAGTGTGGGTGCATGAATCTCCTCCATGTCCACATCTCTTCATATCAATCAACATGTTCTCGCTGTACCACCTTAAATCACAAAGATACTCTGACCAAAGTTTGGCCTCGGCCATGTGAACAGAAATGACTCATGAAGCCAGAGAGAGCACTTCATTGGGGGGACTATAGACACAAAGACTATTGTGGAGACCAGAGTTTTTATATCTGGACCCGTATACAATGGGGGTAGGAGATACAGAAGATTTTGAAAAGTTAGATACAAAGTATATAAAATA
>JAFBJT010105720.1:0-29835 GCA_016785325.1 Chascanopsetta lugubris
ATGACGGTTGTAGCGTGAAATCGCTATGACTACTCTCACAGAGGAGAGGGTGTTTCTGGGTCCTGTCGTAATTGACGCGCCAAAACAACAGCAGGGCATTATGGGATTTGTAGTATTAGCGCTGAATGCGCTGTATAATACCGGGGGCCAGCTCTAGTCGTCATTTGGTATTGTCTCGCGGGCCAAATATAATTACAACGCGGGCCAAATTTGGCCCACGGGCCAGAGTTTGACACCTATGCATTAGAGTTACAATCCTCCTGCTACAATAATAGCGCAGCAGCCACGGCCCTACACTTTCAGTCACGACAGCTAAATGGAGATGTCAACCCTCTTTGCTAAATCAGTAACAGCTCAGCAGTGAAATGGGATCATGAGAAATTTCTTTGGAGTCACTTTCAATGATTTGAATTCACACCATTAACTAAATTGGTACTATAAAACTAGTAGTAAACAGTGTTTTTCAACAAAATGTATTGACCACAAGTTAATTTTGCATATGAAAAATGGCTCAAACTAAATGACTAACAACAGGGTGGATGCAGGTTTCATGTCTATGGAATGAAAATGACTTGTCAGATTCTAGGCTCAGCCACTTGAATGAGGCCCCAACATTTGTTCTGGAAGTTACCATCTGTGTCAGTACTGGTGCCTTATTGGCACTTGATTTTATTCCTAAACACTAATTCTAACATTTCAAAATGTGAAATTGGTTGAAGCACACACAGGTTGTTGTTGGTGACTCAACCCAAAGCATTCCAGTTACAAATTTACAGAGGAGAGACTCTACATGCAAATGTTGTGTTAGCAATCGAAATGATTACCTTTGGTGATCCACTCCACCAGATCGTCTGCGTTGTTTTGAAAAACCCTCTTCACGTCCTCGGGTCGCATTGACACTTCCTTAGTCTGGATAAGCGCAAAACCTTTGGCAGTGGCCTGTTCAGATGACATTTTCAGGTTATATAAGGAAGGTTGCAATGAACCAACAAGCATTTGAAGAATCCTCCGTGTCAACATGCATAAAGACACCTTACATGCAAGTCATCCGGTGTCATTCTTACGTGATAGAGTAATGCATATTTGGCAGGTGCATACACGTGAGTCACAGACAGTATCTGAGCAAGCCTGATATGAAATCTTTATCCCACTGATTTAAATAACCAACCGCCACAGCAAAGCAACTCAGTTGATCTGGCTGATTACGAAAGTAAGATTGGGCTTAGTCCACAACCAAAGCAGGTTAAAAAAGGATTACATTTGAAGATTTGTTCTGCTGGACTGTCCGAAATAACTAATATAGACTCATGCACTTCCCTCATACAGGGAAGTGCAGGTTGCTAAGCTTATTAGCTTAAGAGTCCATACTTCTGCCAAAAATGTTACATACCTACTATTGTGTTTGCTTGTCGTGAAAGTTGCACAAAAAACAAGTCCCACCACTTATTTTCCATTCACATACAAAGACTTTCACACACACACACACACACACACCTCATCGATCAGTTTGCGGGCATTGGCGGTGGTGTATTCTCCGGCGAAGAAGACAAAGAGACAGGACTCTTCGCTGTCCTTACGCCTCCCCCCCTTTGTCAAAGGCACAATGCTGCGCGCAGGGTCGGTGGAGATCCGCATGGACTTGAACTCGGACTCGGCGTCTGGTGCCGGCACAAAGTCCAAAACGTCGGAAGCCTCTGGCAACAGACTCCAGTTGTTCTCGCCGGACACTGGCGTGAAGTCGTGGACGTTGCTCCAGTTGTTGTTGAATATGCTGAGGCCCGCGTCCTTGAAGTGGAAGGCCAGCTCGGGGTAGTAATACTGGAAGCAGCCGAACTTCATGCCCGTGGACGACTCGATGATGGGCTGGGTGGCGCAGCACAGGAAGACCTCCAGCTTTTTACAGTCCCGCGTGCGAAACTGCTGACAGGCCACCACGCACTTGATGTCTTTGCAGTCTCTGAAAAACACGCTGCCCTTGATGGGTCCCAGGAAGATGCGGCAGTTGACACAGTCGTCGATGGTGATCGTCGCCGAGTGGTCGAACACGTAGATGTCGCAGTTCTCGCACTCCTGAATGACAAACTGCTGGCCGTTGAGTTTGCCAGAGAGACGGCCGACGGTGGCGTCTTTGAGCCCTGTCAGCATGTAGTCTTTGGGGTCAACCTGGGTGAAGAGATGAGATGTACGTGAGGGGAGTGTTTCAACGGAAAAGGAAGGAGTAATGTTCCAGATCCAGGATTTTTTTTTATTGAAGGGCCTATACCTAAATGGATTGTTACTCGTTTCTGCAGCAAGTAGCTAATGCAACCAGGAAATATGGTTTGTTGGGGGGGCACACGTAGGCAAAGGGGGATACGGTCAGTGTACTTTCTGTGAACCGAATTCTGAGGCTTTATATAGGACATCAAAGCTAGTTTCGCATATGTGAACACTGCACGCAGGTTATCAAAGCCTCTTGCGACTCCACAGCTCACTGCGGATTATTTGATGAAACACATCCGAGGTGCAACAAAAACGGAAGTTGAAGCACCTCTGGGTTAACGCCCATGTGAGCGCCGTCAGCTGTTGAACAGAGTTGTGCAGTAATCCGATAATCAGATAAGAGTGGACACACGACACGAGAAGCAGAGCGTGTTGTTGGGAGCCGGCGTGGTTCCACGGTCCGGTGAGGGAACGTTGGACACGACAGGCCGAACGTTAGCACCCCGTCACTGCGACTGCCCGGTCAATCTCGGAAAGTAAACCATGGAAGTTGACCCCAGTGAAACCAAGAACATCGGTCTGCAGTCATCACATTTACAGGTTGTCCTGTCACAGATACCAAGGTAGGTTTAACTCACTCCCGCCCCCTTTTCCGTTGATGGGTTTCAATGGGTTTTAAGGGCCTTAATATGAATTCAGCTGCAGGTTCAACACATGAAAGTCAATTAGCTGCTTCGTTAAGAATGACCTGAGGGTGCGTGAACCCTCGAGTTAAAAGATAAAGAACGGACACTGAAATTGAAGTTAGCTAGTTTAAATCCCAGTGTTGTCTAAGGTTTTACAATTTCGGTTGTTTTATTGCTTTCATTCTGGTTTCATTACCCCCCCACCCCCACCCCCCGTGTGTGTTACCTTCTCTCGTTTATCCCAGCTGTACTGCTTGGGAGCCTCGTCCGTGTTGTTGCCAAGGGGAACCGCGTTGCCCGTTGTCGTAGTTTCGACGGTGGTTGTTGTCGGCGTTAGCTCATCTTTATCCGACTTTCTTTTGGATTTCTTGGAAAAGAAACACCCCATCTTGACTCGCACGGCGTCGACGAGGCGAGGTGCGTTTTCTCGGCGTTACCTTTCACTTCGAGAACACGGGAATTTAGAGTGAGGCTCTGTGGAGCTTACGTGCACTTCAGTTGACAGGATTTTTTTTTTTAGCTTCCCGTTTCCACAGCTTCCCCCTGCTGACCAACCAGCGGCGCGGCGGTCGTTAGAACAGCCAATCACAGAGCGGGATTGTGCAACGTGATCACGTAGAGGCTGTGTGCACTCATGACTCGTTCGCGTGCAAGTCGGAAAAAAAGATCTCTGTGAATTAAAAAAAAAAAATGTGTACAAAATATTTTATGCTTTTCGGTGGGCATAAAATAAAATGCATGTACACAACGCATCCTTCAAGATCAGTATTGAACATGATGGATATGAAAATAACAAAGAGTGACAGATCGATTTTTATTTTTTCCTTACCCTCCCTAGTAAATGAAATGAGAACTTTAAATAGCAGAAATGGAATATCAAATACTATTAATGGTATTATTATGTGTATACAATCAAATGGATGAGCGTATTGCTATTTTCATACTTTTATATCTACCATATCTATACAATTAACCCATCATCAAAAAACTAAACACCTCTTGAGGTCTAATGATATCCTCCGACCTCTTGCATCACTGAAGGTTAAAAACAGTTGTCTGTTTAACAGATGAACGCAAACGCGCCTTAATGTCTGCGTAGGGCACACCTTTCCGGATGTCGTCCTCATCCCTCAGATGTGTACTTTTTGCTCACTTGGCAGCACCACTTATATATTGTATCTAATATTATATAAAATAATTTAAAAAATAGTAACATTCAAATACTGAAATACTGTTAAATACATAAGATAATGTTTGACTCACAAGCCAGGTTTATAGCAAGATGCATTCATTCAAAAGTAGTGTGTGGGATTTGATGATACTATCAAGTGGTGTATCCTATATATACAGTATATGGAGGACCACACCATATATCATTAAATCCCACACTACTTTTGAATGAATGCCTCTTGCACAAAACAAGCAACATGAGTGAAACCCATTCACGGCGGACATAAGATTAGCCTGCAACTTAAGCCACTTGGACACTCTAATAATAGGTAATCCGCCATCATGCTGCTGTGAAAGATGTTCTGTACATGCCCCTTTCACTCTGTTACCACATAATCATTCACTGATGGTTTCCATTGAGCTCTCAACCATCAATGCAGCTCCGGGCCTGTATCGATGGCTCAATCAAAGAAGCACGAGTAGCGCTGTAAGAGGTGGATGTGAAGGGGGAATGGTCCACCGTATGTACATTAAATCAGAGATATTGCTTCAAGGCTTGTGAAAAATTCGCCAACATAATGTTAGAAACATCTGGTGCACCGTGGGATCCAAATTAAATGTCGGTTACACCGGGTTTTCACTGATTTCTAAAGATACAGCCGTCTCACACATCTGCACCACTTTCTCTCTCATCATCAGTTATACTGACGTCTCACCTGGGCCCAAGATTACATCCAAAATGGCACCTGACACTTCATTGATGGTACAGTGTGCAGGCTTTAGTGACATCTAGTGGTGACGTTGAATTTTCACAGGAAGCTTCAGTCTTAGTTAAAACCATAAAAGGTGGTTTGGCCATTCTGGGCTTCCATAAAGAGATGGTGGTACAGGAATGGCTGCGTGCCTCCACATTGTGCCCACTCATTCTCGGGTCATGACAGTAACAAATCTTAATTACACCTGTTACACACAGTTTGTGCTTTTAAAAAATGGAAATACTTTTACCAAAATCTTCCACACTGGCCCTTTTAAAGGTGCAGTGTGTAAGATTTTGGTCATTTTTCTCACTTCAAAAATTATTGCAAGACATATACATACTGACATTTTCACGAATTTATAATCACATAAACCTTTTATTTTTTCCCCATTACCCTTTAATGAGCCCTTTAATGTATATTACCATAAGGGGGGTCCTCTTTATGGAGGTCGTCATGTTTCGACAGTATCGTAAAAGTGGACATACTAAACATTTTGGGAGTTTTAATGACAAGTGAAGTCTACCATAGGTTCTCCTGCATGCTCAGAAGGGTGAGGGTGATGATACAACATGCAACTTTACCTCTCGAGGTCACCAAATCCTACACACTGCACCTTTAATTGTACCTATTACCAGTTGTGTTTTAGCACTGGATGGTAATGAGGCACAGTCGGATGACCTCTGACCTCCAACTTCTTCAGCATACAGTCGGTTCTTGATTAAATGCTCTTTCATCTAAAGAACACACAGCATGTGGATCCAGTTCAGACACGGTCCAACACGTAACATCAAGCTGGAGAGGTTTGATCAGAGTAAAATCAATGGAATATCTATTCACGTTATTACAGTGAGAATCTCAATTCAGTTATTACATTTATCTAGAAATTCTAATAGGCTGTTGTTACTTTTTCTCATCAATAATCTTGATTTTTTGTTTGGTTATCATCTGATCAAAATAAACTGAAATAGAATAAATATATGGTGCTGACACAATAACACATGAGAATTCTGTATTTCACGTATGTATAAAAATCTATCATATATATATATATTGTATATATGTGTGTGTGTGTATGTGTGTGTGTATAATATACAAATATGTTTGTATATATGTATATCAGAATGTTTTTATTCTACATATTCATCCATTGGATAGTTTGTTAGTTTATGTTTTAGATGTACAACTGAAGGAGTGTGTATCAGTTCTAATTTGTTTCATCTGTGGTGCCAGGTCGCTGTTGTTATTGACTTTATACTGTAAGAAACATTACACATAGCCCCTTTAAAGGTGCAGTGTGTAGGATTTGGTGAACTCTAGAGGTGAAGTTGCATGATGTATCCATCACCTCACCCTTCTGAACATGTAGGAGAACCTATGGTAACCCTTAGTTGTCATGTAGTAAATCCACTCTGGGCTACTGTAAAAACATGGCGGCCCCCATAGGGAGGACCCGTTCCTCACGTAAATATATTTTAAGGAGCTCATTTGAGGGTAATGGGGGGAAAAACACTTTCAGGTGATTATAAATTCATGAAAATATCACTATGTGATTGTTTTGCAACATTTTTAGAAGTGACAATAACGAACAAAATCTGACACACTGCGCCTTTAATTCCAAAAAAAAAACTCTGTGGTTTCCAGTGTTACATCCCCCTATAAAGCCACGTGACCCTCTGGAATAACCCACCTCTCACCTACTAACTATCACATTCTGATCCTCAGCAGATCCCCCCCCCCCCCCCCCCCCCCTCCCCCCCCCCCCCCCTCTCGCCTCCCATCCCCCCCCCCCCTCATCTCTTGCAGGGTTCCCCCCCCTCCCCTCCCAGCACAGACCACGTGAATTTCCTGTTTTGAAGACAAGAGGACGCAGTGGCGAAGTGCACAGTCATCAGAAAAAAACAGGACAATGACTCAGGAGGTTGGACGGAGCAGACCTGCCGCGCTCCTCTCTCCCCCACGCGGGCAGCGCCGTCTCCGCCTGCAGCGGCCCCCTCGCCGGCCCGTGTCCCTTTAAAAGGTTGAACTCGCCGCTGTCACGGTCCGTTATCGGCCGCCTGCTTTTCCAGCTCTCGGCAGCAGCAGCAGCAGCGGCGGCGGTGACATGGCATAGAGCCGCCTCTGTCTGTGTGTGTGTGTGTGTGTGTGCGTGCGTGTATGTGTGCGTGTATGCGAGTCCGCAGCGACCGCAATCTCATCCACGCTCCCTGCACCCGCGGACGCGCTCCGACCGCCGAGCCGCCGCCGCCGCCTCCGCCGCCGCGGAGGATCGTCATCGCCGGCGCTGGACGCGATGCCGCCCGCCCGGATCTCGCTGCTGCTGCTGCAGCTGCTGCTGCTGCTGCTGACCGCGGTGTCCGGGCTGAAGGCGGAGAGCGACGCGATGGAGGAGCTGGCCACCGAGAAGGAGGCGGAGGAAAGTCACCGGCGGGACAGCGTCAACCTGCTGACATTCATCCTGCTGCTGACCTTAACCATCCTCACCATATGGCTCTTCAAGCACCGGCGCGTGCGCTTCCTGCACGAGACCGGGCTGGCAATGATATACGGTGAGAGAGAGAGAGAGAGAGAGAGAGAGAGAGAGAGAGCGAGCGAGCTTAGCGGGGTTTGTGTTGCTGAACACTCATACATACACACACATGCACGATCTCTTTCACACACGCACACACACATGGGACCCCCCCCCCCCCCCCCCCCCCCCCCCCCCCCCCCCCCACACACACATGCACGATCTCTTTCACACACGCACCCCGGGCCCCCCCCCCCCCCCCCCCGGCCCCCATGATCCAGGCTGCCTTGTAGTGATCGTGACTAGGGGGCCAGCTCCGATCACGCGCAGAGACAGGGCCACAGCTCCTCCGTGGAAGGCTGGAAGTGTCCTGTCACCGCAGCAGGCGGGTGGATGGATGCGTGTGCAGCTGCGTCTCACCGAGCCTGGAACCCGCAGCCCGATAACATGTGAACAAGGTCTTGACACCAGATCTGTCATCGGTCAGGATCCACAGTGACCTTTAAAAAAAAAAAATTTTTTTTAAAGGTGCAGTGTGTAAGAATTTGATCATTTTTGTAACTTCAAAAAAAAAAAAAGGTACATATTGACATCTTCATGGATTTATAATCGCCTGCATGGCTTGAATGAGCCTCTTAATGTATATTTACATGAGGAGCGGGGGGCCTCTCCATGGGGGCCGCCATGTTTTTAGCATGGCCCACCTTCAAAACATTTCTCAGGTTCCCCCCTCGGATCATTTATTTAGTCATTGTTATTTTGGCCATCTGAAATGGCTCCATTTTGGTCTCCACCAGCCCTTCGGGGTCATATTTGCATATTTGTCATCTAAACACTGTTTTGAATAGCAGTTTACTCAACAGTTGGGTTTTATTGCTGGAAACACTGTTTTCATTGAACACACAGCTGCCTGTTAGCGGGGGAGCATTTGACCTCGATTCTGAAACGGAGCAAGATGTGTGAAACGAATACCCTCAAAATCAAAAGAATATGCTGACGGAAGCGAAATGGCCCCGTCGAGGCGAATGGAAGTGTTTCCACATGCGACTTGTAGAATGTCTTTCGATGTCAGCTCACATAGGTCTGAGCCACTTCGGGCTGTGATGCAGCATTTCCTGCCTTTTTGTGGCCTGGCTAAAAGTGCACTCTCGTGAGATGGCAAATGCAGCTCCGATGTCTCAAAAAATGAATCTGGGTGGTTTTGGGTTAAGGTGTAATCTGGAAGAGAACACATGTGGTGTCGCATGTGGTGAATATGGGCGCCATTGCGCAATACAGAAGCCTGTCAGAGGTTCGTATAGGCCGAGGAGCCGAGGAGAACTGAAAGTGTTTGTTGTTAAGGGGGAGGTTTTGTCGTGTTCTCTCGGCCTGCACTTTAATGACAGTGGCAGTCAATGCTCTCACCTACCGGATCGCCAATCGTCTGCAAAGCAAACAAACAAAAAAAAGGGGGGATATTGCACCATCGCATGTTTGTCTGCATTCGTAAGCGGATATGAAGCAGTGTTTCTACACCCGTCACGGTGGTGCACATCATCAGCTGTGGTCTGGATCTATTTCTGTGCCAGTGAGCTTGTTACATGTATTTCTGTAGGGGCCGTCTGCATAAAGGACAGAGGACGTTCACTCAGACTCGTGCGGGCGGACGCGGCACAATGGGCAATGGACTATGTGGACTCATTTGGAAACGGCGAAAATGGGCAGATAAGAGAGGTCTTTCCCGGCAGGTCCATTCAGAGAAAGCTCCTCTATCAACAAACCAAAGTCTGATGAAATGATCAGTCCCGGACCACAAACCTGCAGCGAACCCTGCCACGCAGCCACTGAGCAGAGAGGAGAGTCATAGTGCTTCTACAGCTGTGTCACTTATTAACCAGGGACACCAGATTAAAATGTCAGACTTTGATTTTATTTATTTATCTTTTTTGAAGTAAGCCAGACAGTGTTTTTATGTCATCGCAGGGCACTTTACAACAACGACGAAGGAAAGGAACAATTTGCCGGGATGATCCTGCACTTTGTAGTTTTTACGTTCTTGTAGAAGATTTCCCCACTCGCAAAAACGGCCTCTTCACGGAAGGAGGATCATCACTTCATTACACTTTCCTTTAACACACGCACCGATAATATTAGCATTTGGTGTATAAACGAGACAACTTCTTTTTTCATATATTGAAATTCCCCCGTCACGTCCCTGTCCTGTGCCTAATAGACTTCGTTGTGTCGGATAGAGTTGGTGACTTTCAGACCTGCCGCCCAGTGGAAACCTTGTCAAACTATTGATCCTGTGTTTGAAGAGCAGCTTGAGCAGGAGCATGTATTTTCACTCCAGGTCAGCGATAGAATATATTGACGAAGGTCTGTGGTGAGACATTGGAACCGGCGCTTGTTCGACCTGCCACGGTGCTTCCTGTGTGAAACCTCCCCCGAGCTGGAAAGAACCTAACATTCGTGGTGACCGACATTCGTTTAACAAGGAACTGATTGAAAAACACAAAACAAAAAAAAAAAGATTTAAAGGTACAGTGTGTGGGATTAGGGGAGATGCGTTGGTAAAAAATTGCACGTTGCTGGCCGGAGCAGTGCAATTTCTGCCAAACTTTGCCTATATCATATACACTGCACCTTTTTAAAAGTCAAAGTTGGCCCAGACTTGTGTCTCACAGATGTGCTCATACGTATGCGCGTGAGAGGCGGAGCCAGCCTGTGGTGTACGTGGTCACAACGGTGTTTGGCAGCGTTGCTTGGCTGCGTCTCCTGTAGATCACTGCCGTCTGACCGGAGGATTTATGTTGTCTAACCTCCAGCCTGTCGGCCTCATTCCCTCTGCGCTTACTCTCCTCACAAGCTCCTGCGCTTCACCATCTCCACATCTCTCTCTCTCTCTCGCTCTCTCTCTCTCTCTCTCTCTCTCTCTCTCTCTCTCTCTCTCTCTCTCTCTCTCTCTCTCTCTCTCTCTCTCCCCTCAGGGCCTTGTAACAGCAGAGGCACCTGGAAAGGTCTCCTGTGCTGTGAAAGTGACTTGCTAAGCTGGGTGATGCTTATTCCTCCACATTAATATTATACCCAAAACTGGCAGTTTTTTTTTAAAGGTGCATTGTGTAAGATTTCTGTCATTTGTGTCACTCCCTAAAAAAAATGTGATACAATCACATCCTGACATTTTCATGAATTTATAATCACCTAAATGTTTTATTTTTTTCCCCATTACCCTGAAATGAGCCCTTTAATGTATATTCACATGAGGAGCGGGTCCTCTCTGCGGTGGCCGCCATGTTTTTACAGTAGCCCAGAGTGGACACACTAAATATCTTTTGAGTTTGAATGACAGCCGAAGTCTACCACAGGTGCTCCTGCATGTTCAGAAGGGTGAGGGTGAGGTGATGGATACAACATGCAACTTCACCATGAGAGGTCACCAAATCTTGCGCACTTGCACCTTTTAAATGACACTGTCATCCCCTCCCTCTCTCCCTCTCTCTCTCTCCCTCTCTCTCTCTCTCTCTCTCAGGTTTACTGGTGGGTGTCATTCTGCGATACGGCATCCCTGCTACCAGCTACCACAACAAAACCCCCCCCAGCTGCTCTCTGAAGGAGGGACCTGCCAGCACCCTGCTGCTCAACGTCAGCGGAAAGTTCTTCGAGTACACCCTCAAGGGGGAGATCAACTCCAGAGAGATACACAACGTGGAGCAGAACGACATGTTGCGCAAGGTAACGCCCCCCCACCCCCACCACCCCCACCCCCCAAAAAAACACACACAAGGTGCCTTTTTGACGACACGTCCTCCCTCCATACCACCGTTCACCTTCACTTTGTTTACCCGCCCTCCCCCAGGTGACCTTTGACCCCGAGGTCTTCTTCAACATTCTGCTGCCTCCCATCCACAACGTGGAGCAGAACGACATGTTGCGCAAGGTAACGCCCCCCCCCCCCCCCCCCCCCCCCCCACACCCCCACCCCCCAAAAAAACACACACAAGGTGCCTTTTTGACGACACGTCCTCCCTCCATACCACCGTTCACCTTCACTTTGTTTACCCGCCCTCCCCCAGGTGACCTTTGACCCCGAGGTCTTCTTCAACATTCTGCTGCCTCCCATCATTTTCCACGCCGGCTACAGCCTGAAGAAGGTGAGATTCGTGGAGCGGAGCTCATGGGGAATGTGCCAGGCTGAAATGGTCCCATTGGTCGGATGCTCGGCTGAGGCCAGCTCTCATTGGCCAGGCGGTGAGAGCTGTCAAGCGTGTGCTTGAACACAAGGGGCTGCCTTTGAAGGGGAGTCCAGAGCAGATGTCTCTCATTTCCTGCGCGGCTTTTGCCAGCGAAAGCCGACTGTATGAGCGCACTCTGCTTTTCTTTGTGTCGCAGACACAGATCTGTGATACTTTCAGCCGCAACGTGCAACGTCACCACTAGCTGTCACTGAATCCTGCACATTGAGTCTCTATTTAATACGCACGGTTGCAAATACTGTCGGTTTCATTATAAAATCAATATCAGAAATCTATATTTTATCAACCAACTTGCTTCAGCAACAATTTCTCACCGATAAAACGAATGGTATTGTGTTTTCTAAAAGTACAGGACACCTCAGTGGCAAATCTTTTTTTTTATTCATTGCCGTGGCAACATTTGGAATTTGCTGATTTAAAAAAAACTGACATCAGGAAACAGGAAGCAGGCGGTTGTGTGTGTCAGGCTCAGAAATGCAGACTTCTTTCCATGGCAGTGAATGAGGACGGTCGAAGTGTGTATTTCATACTACGTCTGTCGCACTCGGTTAATAATGTGTTTACATCGGTGCAACACAACCCACTGAGCTGCAGTCGATATGGAAACATCAGCTGAACTGTGGGTTGTTGTTTTTTTTCTTCCTTGAATTCATTTTCCACATGGAGACTCCTGGATGTCGATGACGATAGAGACACCCAAAGTATTTTGGTGTGTATTTGGATAAGGATGGATATAAGGATGTGGAGAGGCCTGTTTGTTTAGTTTGTTTTCTCTCTCTCTCTCTCTCTGTTTTTTGTGTGTTTTACAACCAGTCAAACAACTGAGTCGGCGTTTAAGCTTCTGGTGTTGCTAAACAGGGAGTTAATCGGCGCACATATTAAATGTTCACTCAAAGCTTTTCAGGAATGTTTTACAAGAGGAACCCTCGGCACCATCGAAAACAATAGCGCTATGTAATTGATAAACTCCGGAGATCAGAGAGTGATTAGGGATCATTAAAATGCCGATACAGATCAGCAGCAAACCGCCGAGTCATAAAACCAATAATTGGCCGATAATCGGTTGACCCCCAGTTAACACCGCTGTCAGCATGGTCATGACAGACTCTGCATTGTACAGAGATATTCATTAAAGGTGCAGTGTGTAAGGTTTGGTGACCTCTAGAGGTGATGTTGCATGTTGTGTCCATCACCTCACCCTTCTGATCATGCAGGAGAACCGATGGTAGAGTTCAGGCGTCATTTAAAAATCAGAAGATGTTTAGTATGTCCACTCTGGGCTACTGTAAAATCATGGCGGCCCCCATAGAGAGGACCCTCTCCTCAGGTAAATATGCATTAATGGGTTGATTTAAGGGGAATGCGAAAAGAATAAAACATTAATAAAGTATAGATTATAAATTCATGAAAATGTAAATGTAATTGTTTTGTGATATTATTAGAAGTGACAAAATGGACTGAATTCTTGCACACTGCACCTTTACATAGTAGTTTCACTGAAATATTTGAAAAATATTAAAGGTGCGTTGTGTAAGATTTTTGTCATTTCTAAAAAAATATAAATCAATTACATACTGACATCTGAATGAATTTATAATCACCAAATTTTTTTTTTCCGTTACCCTTAAATGAGCACATGAATGTATATTTACATGAGGAGCAGGTCCTCTCTATGGGGGCCGCCATGATTTTACAGTAGCCCAGAGTGGACATACTAAACATCTTCTACCATAGGTTCTCCTGCATGTTCAGAAGGGTGAGGTGATGAATACAACACGCAACTCCACCTCTAGAGGTCACCAAATCGTCAACACCGCACCTTTTAAGTCTTCTCTCAAGTCCATTCAGACGGAGACATGTGACTT
Organism: Chascanopsetta lugubris; assembly: GCA_016785325.1. Lineage (NCBI taxonomy): Eukaryota > Metazoa > Chordata > Actinopteri > Pleuronectiformes > Bothidae > Chascanopsetta > Chascanopsetta lugubris. Next base: position 13,423 of record JAFBJT010105720.1, read on the forward strand.
GGCTCTCACCACAAAATCCAATCAACCGATACTGAATATCACATGCGAACATTTTCCTTGTCCCTCCCGTTGCAGAGACACTTCTTCAGGAACATGGGCTCCATCATAACATACGCGTTTCTGGGCACCGCCATCTCCTGCTTCGTCATCGGGTGAGCTGCCTCCTCTCTCTGTCCGTTCAGTTTCAAACCGCCGGCTTTGGCCCACGAGTGTTGACCCAACCCCCCCCCCCCTGCTGTGTCCTCCTCCCCCAGGAACCTGATGTACGGCGTGGTCAAACTCATGCAAGCGGTGGGTCAGCTGACGGACAAGTTCTACTACACCGACTGTCTTTTCTTCGGCGCCGTCATCTCGGCCACGGACCCCGGTGAGCCGCCATCGACGGGCCTCTCGTGAAATCTCGTAGATGCGATTCCATGTCTGAAGGCCTCTGTCGCCGCTCCTTCTCTCTCCCCCGCCTGCAGTGACGGTGTTGGCCATTTTCAACGAGCTCCACGCCGACGGGGACCTGTACGCGCTGCTGTTCGGAGAGAGCGTGATGAACGACGCCGTGGCCATCGTGCTCTCCTCGTAAGTCGCACCGCGTCCGCCTCCGAGCTTCTAGTCCCCCGGTCGCACCCCCCCGAGGGGCAACCTGCTGTGCAGCACTATAGGAAGTTGAAAAAAAAATCGCAGTTCATAGGGGAACCACCGGGGGGCTGGGGGGGAGGGGGGGGGGACTCCAAAAGGGAGCAAATCCCCTGACTTTGCAAAGTGTAAAATGTATAGAGAAGGCATTAACTGCAAGTCTTTGATAATAGTAACTGCGATTCCAAATTTGGCCTCTGGGGGTCGCACTCCACACTGTGGAGCAGGCAAAGTGTTCATGGTGGAGCTGTTGGGAAAGAATGTCTGGAGCTGGGGGGGGTGGCGTGCATACAGGGCATTTTTACTTTATCGTTATCATGTGACAATATACATTATCAAAGGTGCAGTGTGTAAGATTTTGGACATTTTGTCACTTCTAAGAATTGTACAAAACCATTACATTCTGACATTTTTGTGAATTTATAATCACTTAATGTATATTTACATGAGGGGGGGGTCCTCTCTATAGGTTCTCCTTCATGCTCAGAAGGGTGAGGGTGAGGTGCTGGATACAACATGCAACTTCACCTCTAGAGGTCACCAAATCGTACACACTGCACCTTTAAATATCACGCAGCGAATTTACTCGTCAGGCCCACTTGAGATTGAATTGGGCTCCATGTTGGCCCCCGGATCAAAAAAGAGTCTGACACCCCTGGGTTAGAGGATCTGTCGTCTGACCTGAGGATCGGGGGGTTCGACCCCCCCCCCCCCCCCCCCCCCCCCCCCCCCCCGCCCCCCGCCACCCCCCCCGCCACCCCCCCCCCCCCCCTCACCCCCCCCTCTTCTCCAGTCAGCATCCAAACCCCCACATTGTCCCATGTACTCATTGATACAAAGGGCTGCAAATAGCAATATAGTTTATACTAATACACAAATACAGACCATTTACCATGTGAGACAGATCAGCAGAGTGACGCGTGGGGACAGGCAGACGGCTCTCTGTCTCCCTCTGCTGGAAGACGTCCAAACTCTTAACACTCAAGTCTTTTCATTTCGTTTGACAAAGTCACCCATGCGCTCGGATCCCCTCACAAATGAGGCCTCTTTGCCACGAATGCAAGGAAGTAAATCAAGTCATTGCGAACTCACGTGCCGCGTGTTTCAGGTCCATCGTCGCCTACCAGCCCAGCGGGGCCAACACCCACAAGTTCGATGCCTCGGCCTTTTTCAAGTCGGTGGGGGTTTTCCTGGGTATATTCAGCGGCTCCTTCGTGATGGGTGCTGCCACAGGAGTCGTCACCGCTCTCATATCCTTCTACCGAAGCCCGCTTGGGACACGAGGGACGCACACTTTTCCCAAGTATAACTTCCCACTACCTTTTATTGTTGTTGTTGTTGTTGTTTTTGTTCCTTAACCTTTACGTCCACGTCACCAAGTTCACCAAGCTGCACTGTTTCCCGCTGCTGGAGACGGCGCTTTTCTTCCTCATGTCGTGGAGCACCTTCCTGCTGGCAGAGGCCTGTGGCTTCACAGGTGAGTCCGTTTGCAGATTCGTGAGCTGCGGTGCATTATGGTCTGTCCTGAGTTTTGAAGGTGTTGTTGTGTGTCGCTCTGCAGGTGTGGTGGCCGTGCTGTTCTGTGGCATCACTCAGGCCCACTACACGTACAACAACCTCTCCGAGGAGTCCACCAAGAGGACCAAACAGGTAACAGCGCCGGTGTGTCTCTCCCCATCAGGGAGGTGCCCATGGGCAAGACACTGAACCCCACAACGCCCCATGTTGGTCAAAGATATATATAAAAAAATTAAAAAAAAACTGAAAGTGCTTTGAGGGGTCGGCCAGACCTGACAAAAGCTCTCTCTATAAATACAGTCCATTTATATTGGTCTCTCTACATTGAGTGGCCCGGGCACTGGCCTGTAGCTCAGCAGCTCTGATGGGAGCTCATTGTAAAGCTGCAGTGTGTAAGATCGCCCCCCCCCCCGTCGAGAGGACCTGCTCCTCATGTAAATATAAATTAGTGGGCTCATTTAAGGGTAATGGAGTGAAATTAAAACATTTAGGTGATTACAAAAAAAAGAAAATCATGACAATGTCAGTATATAATTGTTTTGCTATATTTTTTGGAAGTGACAAAAATGACCAGAATCTTACACACTGCACCTTTAATGTTTCACCCTGAATGAGGGAGTCGGTCGTTGATATTCACAGCACCGTTGTGATCAGATCACTGCTTGGTGCACTTCCTGTATCCAGCTCCAGCTCCAGTGATACACCTTCCTGCACACGTGGCCACGTTCATTTTTGAAAGTGTGCTCTGAACCCCTCTGTCGGGACCAACTGGTTGCCCCCCCCCCCCCCCCCCCCCCCCCCCCCCCCCCCCACCCCCCCCCCCCCCCCCTTCCCCCCCCCCCCCCACACACACACACACTGCCAGATGGCTCCACCATCAGCCCGCTGTGACCTTAATCAGAGCCGTCTGAGGACATCCCTCCCTCCCGACACCACTGTTTAGTTTCCCACCGGGCGTCCAGTGCCGAGGACAGGCGGCAGATTAGCTGGCAGGAAACGTGCGACGTGACACAAGTCAAGGTTATAACACTTCATGGGGGTTTAAAGGTGCAGCGTGTGAGATTTGGTGACATCCAGAGGTGAGGTTGCATGTTGTACCCATCACCTCCCCCTGCTGAGCAACGCAGGCAGACTTCAGTTGTCCTTAAAACTAAAAATACTTTTAGTGCGTCTACTCTGGGCTACTGTAAAAACACGGCGGCCCCCCCACGGTGAGGACCGGCTCCTCGGGCAAATATACACGAATGCGCCCATTTAAGGTCAGTGCACATTTACGTGACGATGACTCGAGAAAGTCGGTTGTAAATTCAATCGAAATGAATTGTGAGAAGTGACAAAACGACTGAGATCTCACACGCTGCGCCTTTTTAAAGCGCCGAGCGGTCTCTGTTGGCCCTGATCTGGCTCCTCCCGCTCCGAGCGCCAGAGACGCGGCGAGCTCTGTAACGGCGCTGGCAGCTGGGGCGTCGGCCGCTCCATCACGCTGCGAGAGAGCGAGCGGTGTGATGTCCCAAAGCTCCCGTGGGTTCCGAGGGAGCAGCAGACGAGCAGCTGAGCTCAGACGACTCCAAGCCGGAAAACGAGAGATCCACGGAATTCTTCTTACAAAGCGTTAAAGCGTTATATTTCTGTTGTGCGTGTTCATGCATTTCTAATCCGACCCCATTTTCTGCACATTTTCAATGTTTCCCTGCAGCTCTTTGAGGTTCTTCACTTCCTGGCGGAGAATTTCATCTTCTCCTACATGGGTCTGGCTCTCTTCACCTTCCAGAATCACATCTTCAGCCCCATTTTCATCATCGGGGCTTTTGTATCCTTCTGCTGCAGAGGTGGGGACGCGGGCGACGACGAAGGAAAGCTTTCAGGTCCAGTCTGTGAATAAATCAGTGGATTGATATCCATTTCTAACGGTACCGACACGGTATGAAATGAGTAGATATATGTTTTGAAGTTTAAAGGTGCAGTCTGTACGATTTGGCGACATCTACGGGTGAAGTTGCGTGGTGTCTCCATCACCCCACCCTCACCCCTCTGAACATGCAGGAGAACCTATGGGAGCCATCAGTCGTCATTAAAGCTCAGAAGATGCTTAGTAGGCCTCTCTACAGAGGCGGCCATGTTTTTACAGTAGCCCCGCATGGACAGACTTTTCCGTTTCAGTGATGACTGAAGGTTTATCGTAGGTTCCCCTCCTAGATGGTGGAGGACAGGTGTATTCAACGGCGACTTGCAATCGCAACACTCGGGGTTGCCAACTCCTACGTACTGTCCCTTTAAATCCAAAGCCAGATCATTTGTCCGTGACCATTCAAAGCCGTGTACAGTTCTGCTGTTCACACGGTGCATCAATGTACAGTATTCATACACCGGAGGAATGTGGAGGTAAACGTCTGGGACACTCTGGTGTGCAGCGTGCAGCAGACAGGGCTATTAAAGGTGCAGTGTGTAAGATTGTTAGTCACTTCTAAAAATAGTGCAAAACAACTTCATACTGACATTTTCAGGAATTTATAATCACCTAGATGTCTTGTATTTTCCCATCAGCCTTAAGGGATCCCATTAATGTATATTGACATGAGGAGCGGGTCCTCTCTACGGGGGCCGCCATGTTTTTACAGGAGCCCATAGTGGACATACAAAACACATTGTGACTCTGACTGACAACTGAAGTAGGTTGCTCCTACATAGTCAAGAGGGGTGATGATGGATACAACATGCAGCATCACCTCTAGAGGTCACCAAATCTCACACACTGCACCTTTAAAAAAAAAAAAATTATTTATTTATTTTTTTGCTGACTTTTGTGCATGATTTGAGTCCGGACTTGCTGCTGCTCCGCCTCGTATCATCATCATCACCACCGCCAGCTTCCTGACCTGCGCATCAGATCGCCATATTCATAGGACGAGCCTTCAACATCTACCCTCTCTCCTTCCTCCTCAACCTGGGCCGGAGACACAAGATCAAGGGGAACTTCCAGCACATGATGATGTTCGCAGGTACGAGGACGTCCAGCGACGCTTTGGCGGAGTCTTGTCCCGCCTCGCTTTGTGTGTGACTTTGATGTCGTGTGACCCCGCGCAGGTCTGCGAGGCGCCATGGCGTTCGCCCTGGCCATCCGGGACACGGCCACCTACGCCCGGCAGATGATGTTCACCACCACGCTGCTCATCGTCTTCTTCACGGTGTGGGTGTTCGGGGGAGGGACCACGCCCATGTTGTCATGGCTACACATCAGGTACGTAACCTCACGTCTGTCTGCGATGAACCAGATCTCTGAGTTCAACTTGAACGGATTGAGCAATTCATGATTTGTTCAAATATAACTTAAAGGTGCAGTGTGTAAGGTTTGGTGACATCTAGAGGTGAAAATGCATGTTGTATCAATTTCATGCAGCAGAACCTATGATAGACCTCTCTTATCATTAAAATTCCAAAGATATTTAGTGTGTCCACTTTGGGCTACTGTAAAAACATGGCAGCCCCCGTAGAGAGGACCCGCTCCTCATGTAAATACATTTTTAATGGGCTTATTTAAGGGTTAGGGTTAATTCATGAAAAAAAAAAAAAATTTTGGTGATAACAAATGCAATCAAATGTTGGTATGTAATTGTTAAACAATATTTTTTTTAGAAGTGACAAAAATGACCAGAATCTTCCACACTGCACCTTTAATATGTAATTCATAACAAGGATCCTGATTCTAAACCCAATCATATAAGACAGGGGTAATTCAATAAAGCTAACCCTAATTAATGTGGTGAGAGAATTGACAACAATCAACGTTTCATGTGTTTGTGATATCGATTTCAGACAAACTCAATTCATCAATGTGTTAAATGATTGCGGCAGTGAATCAATTTACTATCGACTTCATCTTTTTTCTAAAGAAGCAAGTGAGCTATAAATATTATATATTATATATATATAATATATAATTAAGTTTTAGTTCATAATAATAATAATAATCGCCTTTAAAAATGTATTTAAAATGCCCGAAAAAACCCATATATTTAATGATTTTCGTAACTTGAGTTATTATTCTCTGCTTTCGTCTTTCAACGGTTGTTTTTCACCATTCTTTGTGGTGTGAAGTCGTTGTAACATCCAGGTGCTGGGCATCAGGGTTGTCCAGTGTACAGGCACTGAACTGTCCACTAGATGGAGCTAGAATCCTGCTAGGGGTCTGCAACAGACACTCAAACGTCCACCGGTATAATCTGGGGGGAGGGGGGGGGGTCGTTCTTTGAAATCACTGTAAATCTCTCAGCATCTCTAGGAACATCTCAGCATTTCCTGTAACAGGTGGTTGGATGAGACATTGACTCTATGATTGACAGCTCTTCAAATATGACCGCACGAAATCCACCTCCTCATTATCACACTGTCCCACTTTGACATGTCGTCAGCGTTTGGACCAAACCTGTGGCCATTTGCTTGTTTCTGTTTGTATCCTCACTTATTTTTGTCCGACCACTTTGCACTTGCAGCTCCTATTTGTCACGATAAAGCGGATTAAGGGTTGGCTGTGTGTGTGTGTGTGTGTGTGTGTGTGTGTGAGAGACAGCATGTGACGGATTGAACAGCCTCTGTTTAATATGGGTAATGCCTCCTCAGGCCAAGCAGAAACTATTGTGTTGGGTGGAGGTTTAGAGCTCTGCCAAAATCTCCACATGAACCCATCGCCATGGTTACCGGGACATGTGGAGCATGGCAGGCGGATGTCGGCCTTGCTCTCCTGTGATCCCTGTTATCCTCCCCTTCTCATGTGCATAAATTTACAATTCTATTTTTTTCTTTCTTAACCCCCCTTCTGGGGTAAAAGACGTCCAAAGCCCTGCGGAACAGCGGGGCGCTGAAAAGTCACACTCTGTGTCCGGCGCTCGAGATTTTTCAGAATATACCTTTTATTCTAGGACTGAAGATTGTGCTCAGAAGATGTCATTTGGATGAGTGGGGTGCAGGCGTGTGGTTGTGAGGGAAAAGGAAGCGGCGCTGACGAGGCAGCTGCGTAACGAGCAGGATGTGAAAGAGAAGCAGAGCACCAGGAAATGTCTGGTCTGTGTTACTGGGGGTTTGATGGATGGTTCGGGAGGAGGAGGAGGAGGAGGAGGAGGAGGAGGAGGAGGCGGCGGCCATGCTGCTTTTCACTGATCCACAGAACTGCAGCCTCTGTCCCACAGAGAGAAGCAGTGTGTGGCAGGGACGTGCACAGACACTGTGGGGCCTGTACTTTAACTTGAATAAGTTAAAGTACAGGCCCCCCTGTACTCGGGCCCCCCCCCCCGTCCGGGCCCCCCCCCCCCCCCCCCTCCGCACAGAGAAGTGAACTCATGAGTGTCATTTAAAGGTGCAGTGTGTAAGATTTGGTGAGGTGAAGTTGCGTGTTGTATCCATCACCTCACGCTCACCCTTCTGAACATGCAGGAGAACCTATGGCCGCCTTCAGTTGTCATTAAAACGAAAAAGATGTTTAGTACGTCCACTTTTACCATTGTAAAAACATGGCGGCCTGAGGACCCGCTCCTCATGTCACGATACATTAATGGGCTCATTTAAGGGCAATGGAAGAAACATAAAACACTTAGGTGATAATAAATTCCTGAAAATGTCAATATATATATTATATTTCTGACAAAAATGACCAAAATCTCTCACACTGCACCTTTGAATTAGTGTATGCAGACATGTGATTCTAATGTTTAAAGTCAGATGTGTTGACACCGTTCATCATCATCAGTTTGGACATTGTCACACGAACAGAGCCACAGAGCTTTGCGTCACTTTAATCAGGAGTGGGCCGGATTATTAAAGTCATAGCAGAGTAACCAACCCCGAATTGTTCGCTTTGCTTTCGTGAAAAAAAGTACATTCTGAAATTGTTTCCATTTAATTTACTGGCTTTGGACAAAACATCATGAATAGCTGGGAATTTCTTAAAGGTGCAGTGTGTACGATTTTGGTCGTAAATCAATAAGTAAAACAATATTATGCTTCAATGTATCATTTTCAGTTTTCACATAACTTCTAGATACTCAAAATATTTAGTTATGTGGAAGTGAGGAAACGATAAAAAAAAAAAAAAAAAAGGTTCAACCTCCGTTGGGTCTTTTTTGGCCCGTGGGCAGTGAGTTTGACAGCGCTGCTTTACATCATTACTCTGTGACTGGCTGATCAATATACTGAGGTCAAACAGTAGCAGCCCCTGGGCCGCTCATCATCAGCCAGCAAAGACTAGAAATGGGAAGTTGCCATGGCAACTTTAGTGTGTGTGTGTGTGTGTGTGTGTGTGTGTGTGTGTGTGTGTGTGTGGTGCTGTTCGCCTGGCACGGTCACTGTCGTGAATGAGTGCTGTCAAAATGTATGTTGGGCTGTTGTAGATCGTAGAAACGAGCACGTGGCGCAACACACGCCACTCGAGGTTTCGCAAGTCGATTCAATCGAGCTGCATCAAATCAAAAACACTCGCCCAACGTATCTGCAGGAAGGAACTGCCGGAGGCTGGCGCTGGAAGAAGGCAGCAGGGGATCGGTCGTATAACTCGTTAGAAAACAGCGAAAGCGTCGTAATGATATGCACGAGAAACACAAAGTAAAGCAGTGGTTCTCAGGGGGTCTGCTTCGGGGAGCCGCCACTCCCCCATAACGACCAGCCACCGCCCAAATCGCACATTAGCATATGTAAACACACTTTGCAGGTTTTCCTCTCTCTGTGAAATGATGTCCGGTGGCTATTGGCGTGTGAATCGACGGCACGCTGATGCATTAAAAAAAACAAAACCTTCAAAATAAAAGGCCCGCAAAAGGCCCGCGACCCACCAGCTCAGAATCACTGCACTAACGGGTCAAAAGGATCAATTGCACATGAGATTGACAAGAGCGCAAAAGATATACAAAGAATAGTGACCCAATAATATTTGTAGTGGTGATGTAGTCAAAATAGTAGCCTTAGTGGTGATGGTGATATTACAATAATAATAATAATAATATTATTTGATGATAATAGCCGTAGTAATAATACTATAATAGTGATAAAGATATCAAGTTCTAGGATAGAAAAAAGTCATGAAAGTAAATAAAGGCCATCCCATCCTTGACCTGGAACGTGTGAATAGGCACCTTCCCGACCCACACCACATCCCGCCACCAATCATCTGGAATAGTAATCTGCCCACTAATTGTTGTGTAATCCTGCACACGAGTAACAAACCTTAACTTCTTCTCGGCAGAGTTCAGGAAACTCAAACAGCCAAAGTGTGGCAAACTGAAGTTTGGTCACATGCTGTCGAGGAAGCAAAGACTTCCTTTAGTTGTTGTTGTTGATGATGTGGCAAAGCAGTGAATCATCAGTCAGAGATATTGTGTCCAATTCTGTGTGTGTGTGTGCGTGCGCGTGCGCGTGTGCGTGTGTGTGTGTGCGCGTGTGTGTGTGTGTGTGTGTGTGTGTGTGCGCGTACGTGCACTTGGACATGAGCTGATCCTCTGACCAGGGGATTAGCGCATGTCCCCAAAACACAGGATCACATTGGGCCAAGAATGTCGCCAATTACTTTTTATTTATTTATAAATTATTTTTTTAAACACTTGAGAGCCAGGAATAAACTTATTTGCGATTTGTGAGAGAGAGAGAGAGAGAGAGAGAGAGAGAGAGAGAGAGAGAGATATGACGGGTCCTCCTCATGTCTCACATGTGAATGCTCCCGGTTTCCTCTTGTTGCTTGTTGTTTACTCGGAGGAGCCCCCCCCCCCCCCCCCCATGCTCATGATGAATGTTTGTGTTTACCATGTGACGCAGAGTGGGAGAGCAGGAGCAGCGGCGTCGCCACGGAAAGTGGGAGTACCTCAGGTGCTGTATCTGTCTGACCCCGTGAGCGTTGGGTTGGTGCTGGGAGACGGTGTGGTGTGTCCTCAGACTCTCTCTCCTTCTCTCTCTCTCTCTCTCTCTCTCTCTCTCTCTCTCTCTCTCTCTCTCTCTCTCGGGGGTTGACTCGTCCTTGCGGGACGTCACGTGTCCCCTCGCATGTCGGGTGGCTTGATTTGCCGTGCGCCGAAGCTTCTGTGGAGGGAGGCCTCCTTTCTCTCGGGGTGGTGTGAAAACCTGTCTTCCTGTCGCGCGTCGGTCCGTCGCCGACCCTCCGCATTCTAACACCCTTCCCCGCGACACACTCCCGCGAGCTCGTCTGAAGTGTGGGGGCGAGAGAGGAAGCTCCAAAACGAAACAAGGGAAACACGGGAAGAGGGGCGGAGGGTGAGCCGCCTCCATTTTGGCTCTGGCTCCGACTCTGGGGTCACGGTCGCACGTCTTCTTCCCTGGAAGACGCGAGACACAGACCCGACTCGTGGGGAATATTTGATGGATTTAAAAGGGAGGAGAGTACGTTTGTGGGATTAGGATTAAAGGTTAGTGGGTCAAGTGAAGTTCACAGAGCTCCCACTCTCTCTCCCTCCCTCTCCCTCTCTCTCTATTCCCTCTCTCTCGCTTATGTAAGTATGTATACTGTTTCTAATCAGAGGAACCAAAGTACGTGCCTCCCTGCCCCCCCCCCCCCCCCCCCCCCCCCCCCCCCCCCCCCACACACACACACACACACACACACACACACACACACACACTTCTCGTATCTTGTAATCTCAGGTCCGTTCCACACAGATCCTTCCTGGACTTTCCCGCCTCTGTGTTTGTGCACCGGCCTCATGTGCAAACTCGGACCCTCTATCTGCCGTCACTGTGTGTGTTGAGGAAAGGCTGCATAGGAAACAGGCGCGGTGGGTTGGGTTCGGGTTAAAGGGTCAGAGGTGGTACGGGCCAAGGACTCGAATATATATTTACACCAGAAGCAGGTTCATCCTATGGGGGGCCGCCATGTTTTTACATACAACAGGCCAGAGTGGACGTACTAAACATCCTTGAGCTTAAAGGTGCAGTGTGTAAGATTCATCTTTATCACTTCTATTGGTTAAAAAAACCAAACCAAAACAATTACATACATCCCCGTTACCCTTAAATGAGCCCATTAATGTATATTTACACGAGGAGCGGGTCCTCCGCATGGGGGCCGCCATGTTTTTACTGTAGCCCAGAGTGGAGGCACTAAACACCTTTTGAACTTGACTGGCAACCGAAGTCGACCACAGGGTCTCCTTCGTGCGCAGAAGGGTGAGGGCGAGGCAACTTCCCCTCTAGAGGTCACCAAATCGGACACACTGCACCTTTAAGAGAGGCTCAAGCTCCTTTAAGACAGTGGGATATTCAGCCTCATGGTGCTGGAAGAGAAAAATGCTCCTCTGCCTCCCCCCAGGGAGGTTATTTCCTGTGCGTGGCGGCTGTGGAAAATCGTGGCGTTGTCGAGTGTCGGACACAGTTTCAGATGTAACCATGAAAGGCTGCACATCTCTCGCCTTGGCCTGTGTCCACGAGGATTAAAGTCAACAGCTCTGGGGCTTATATGACTTTGAAGGGCCCCTTTTTTTATAAATCTGCTTGTGTTTGGTTTAATCCCCCTCCCTCGGTGGGAGACACAAATTATTCAGACACAAAGAGTGAGAACGCATATGCTGCAGATACTTCTAAAGGTCCGGTGTGTAAGATTTCCCTGAAATGACTTCGGTTTCTTCAGGCAGAAATCAAATGTAAAATAATTATGTGTGTTTGTTTGAATCACCTGAAAGTACAAATGATTGTTTTCATTGCCCCACGCCCAGATTGTTACCGGGGGCCAAACAAACTTTGTCATATCAAGACTTGTTCTCATCGATCCATGAAAGTATTGAAAACATCTTAAGGGCTGTTTATTTCTGAATGATCTCCATCATCTTTATTTCAGTTACTCCAAACAACATCTTATCAAGAAAGTCAAATGGATGTGAAACAACACAACATCATAATCCGTAACTATCAAATGTGTGCAAGAAAAATAATTTCACATTCTACACAAAAATAAGATGAGAGACGACACCAGTCCATTTGAATAAATATGAACAATTCCCTTCGGCTCAGACAGGCTCATGACAGAACGACACAAACGGGACATGGGAGCATTTCAAAATAAAAGCATGTTTTAGCTCACTTCATACATAAAACGCTGCAAGTCGCACTCGACTCTGCGGACCTTGAAATCCGCAAGCCCACCCTGTTCTTACAGCAGCCCGGAGTGGAGCTTTGGTGACGAGGCAAACCAAAGGCTGGCCTGGATGCTTGGAAAGGATGGGTGAGGTGAGGGATCTACAGCTGTAACGTGCAACTCCACCTCTAGATGTAGCTAAAAGCCACACACTGTTGCTTTTAAAGGCACAGCGTGTAGCATTCGGTGACATCTACGGGTGAAGTTGCATGTTGTATCCATCACCTCACCCTTTCCATCCAAGCGTGTAGGAGAACCTGTGGTAGCCTTCTGTTGTCATTGAAGCTCAACAGATAATCAGTACGTCCACTCTGGGTTATTGTAAAAACATGGCCGCTCCCATAGGGAGGACCCCCCTCCTCATGTAAATATACATTAAAGGGCTCATTTTAGAGGTATACATTCGTTATACATTCATAAATATGTCTGTATAGAATTGTTTTGTGATTCTATAGAAGTGACAAAAGGTTGACTGAAATCTTACACACTGCACCTTTAAAGTAGGAGTTTAAAAAATCGATCAGGGGAATGTGCCTTGGCTTAGAGCAAAGATTGATAATATAAAACTCTTTAAGGTGCCACGAGATAAACTGTGTTGTGATTTGGCGCCCGACAAATGGAGTTACATTAAATTGCACAATGGAAAGTCTAATGTTGACATCTGCTTAGCTCAGCAGAAAACAGAAAACAGAACCTAACCTTTTCTCACTTCCAGTTTTGTGTGGCTTACACAAATAAATGAATCATGGAAGTCTTTGTGCTCTGCAAGGCACATTTCTTTCCTTACTTTGACAAATACTGGAGCGCAGTCTCCTCTTTATTTGTGAAGTTAACCGGCCGTGGGCTGTTGCTTACTTTCAACTGCACGAATATGAAAGTGATATATTTTTTTTGGGGGGGGGGGGGGTCGAACTCTTAGCAAAAAGGAAAACGCAGCATGTCAAACTTCTCCTTCATGGTAAAATGATCCACAGTGAAAACCCCTGGGACTAAGTTGACCCATTTTTGGGTTAATGCAGTGCAGACACTGGCTTCAAACCCAGGTTCAGCGTTGATAGTTGTGTCACTCTTTAAATGTTAGAATGTGGTACAATTAAAGGTGCAGTGTGTACGATTTTGGTCATTTCGGTCACATCTAAAAAATTTTACAAAACAATTACACCCTGACGTGTTCTTATAACCATCTAAATGTATAATGACCCTCAAATGAGCCCATGAATGTGTCACACGAGGAGCGGGGCCTCTCGATGAGGCTGCCATGTTTTTAAAAGTAGCCCAGAGTGGATGCACTCCACATATTTTGTGTTTCAATGACAACTGATGTCTGCTATAGGTTGGATGCAAGAACTTCACCAAATCTTACACACTGCACCTTTAATGAACTCATTTCAGACTCTCTTTTTTTTTTACTTCAATATCACCATTGGCTTGTTAATAATGTTTTGTCATCTACACATTTTTTTTGGGATCATTTTGCATGTAAATGAATGTTCAGATGATAATTCACTCATATACACAACATTTACTTTGTCCTCCATTGCAGCTAATGGAGATGGAAACTGGCTCACCTCAATCATTCACTGTCTGGCCCTTTAAGCGTTTTTAGTGCTGGGTGGAAACACCCCACCGGCTTGGGTTTTGCGTGAAAGGGTAAAGTTAACCCTGGGTTGCTCCAACGCTACATTGTCCCAAAACGGGTCAGTTTAGAAGTGCAGCGTGTGTTTGATGTTAAGCGCTGACACACACAACTAGTTGAGTCACATGGAGGATTAGTTGCTCCTGCGTATGGAACAATCCCCGACATGAGGTCACGGATAAAGAGACAAGTGTCTCACCCCACTGATAGAAATCTAGCTTGTTTTCAAAACGCTGCGGGCTTGTATTTATTCATTTATTTATTTATTTATTTTATTAATCATGAGATAAAAATCTATTTAAAAACTGCCTCACACGGCGTTGAGCAAACTGTGTTCGACTTTGTCTGCATTGAAGCTGCAATGTGACTTGCGGTGTTTTCGGCAGCCTCTGAATTATTCAACAAACCGCTCCTTTTTGATGTGTCTGCTCTCAAAGAGACTTGTGACGCGCGGCGGCGGAGCCACGTGTGCGCCGGCCACGGTCACATGGCGCAGGTGCCGCAGTCACACAGAGACACGGGGGCTGCTGGGACCACCGCCACCGATGACACAATGACAGGCCCGCTTCACCCGGCAGTCCCAAGTCGCTGACAAGTTACAGCCGGTTTACTCTCGCGCGTGCTAACTTACGGTTACTTTAAAGGTGCAGTGTGTGCGATTTGGTGACCTCTAGAGGTGAAGTTTTATCCATCACCTCACCCTCTGCCTTTGGAATATGCAGGAGAACCAATGGGAGACTTCAGTTGTCATTAAAACAACAAAGGATCTTTTGTACATCCACTTTGACTACAGTACAAACATGGCGGCCCCCGTAGAGAGGACCCCCCCCCCTCCTCATGTAAATATACATTAACGGGCTCATTTTAGGGTTAAGATTTTTTTTTTTACGGGATTATAAACCCAAGAAAATGTCAGAATGTAATTGTTTCGTGACAAAAATGACCAAAATCTTACACACTGCACCTTTAAAGTTAAAGGTGTCACTTTTCAGTAAATATGTCTTCGTCTCTATCGGCAGAGCTGAATGTATTGAGATGATTCCAATGAGCGTAATAATCTGAACATGCAAATTGTTGTTTTTATCTCCCTATTTTTCTTAGTGGGTCTTCTTTGTACAGTAGCCCCCAATGGACAAATGACACAGCACGGACACATGGCGTCGAATCCCACACACACTGCTCCTTTAACCGTCGTGTCCAAGAGTTATTGACATTTTCTGTCCTTCTTGCTGCAGGGTGGGCGTGGACCCCGATCAGGACCTGCAGCCCTGCGGAGACAGTTTCCAGGTCCTGCAGGGGGTGAGGATCCCACGCACACTCACACACATGTATTATTTACGTGGTGGTTTTCCGCTGTGCCCCCCCCCCCCCACACACACACACAAACACTTCTGCTTTTGCTGGTTGCTGTTGACACGGAGCTCAGTCTGACAGCATGCAATTGTTCCGTTTGTCAATTTGCTGGAATCCGACTACAAAAGAGCGCGACCTGCTCTCTCTTGCTCTTCTCTAAGTTTCCACTTAAATGGTAAATAGTCTGTATATGGCCTGTATTCACATACACATTCATATACAAAGTTACAGTGTGTGGGATGAAGTGATAAAGTGGCATTTTGCAGGTGAATCATTCATACTTTCAGGTAATAACAATAAGAAGAAGAAGAATTGATGATGATAATAATCATTATTATATACACATACAGACATCAGGATAAATATTTCATACTCAATTCCTGCCAGTTGGAGTTGAGATAATGTTTTCACCTAAATCTTACACACTGGACCTTTAACTGAATCCACTCCAAAGGTTAAGTGGGTCCTCCATGCCACTGACCCCACCGTTACACCCCACCGGTCCAATCAAATCTGGCG
This sequence comes from Chascanopsetta lugubris, assembly GCA_016785325.1. Classification (NCBI taxonomy): domain Eukaryota; kingdom Metazoa; phylum Chordata; class Actinopteri; order Pleuronectiformes; family Bothidae; genus Chascanopsetta; species Chascanopsetta lugubris. The sequence continues at coordinate 29,196 of JAFBJT010105720.1, forward strand.
AGAGTCCCGACGACAACAAACAAACAAACAAACAAACAATGAACACACATCCTCCCTGCATGTCGCTGATAATCAGCTGGGCGGGAATTAACGGGATTATTTTCGCCCGATAATAACAACATGTCAGCCAGGATTAGTCGGGTCACATGACCGAAAGTGCGCGCTCGTCTGTGAACGCGGCAAACCTTGACAGTTCTCTCTCTCTCTCTCTCTCTCTCTCTCTCTCTCTCTCCTCTCTCCTCTCTCTCTCTCTCTCTCTCTCTCTCTCTCTCTCTCTCTCTCTCTCTCTCTCTCTCTCTCTGCAGGATGGTTCTCAGGCCGAAGGGCAGAGTAAGACCAAGCAGGAGAGCGCGTGGCTCTTCAGACTGTGGTACTCCTTCGACCACAAGTATCCTCTCTGTGTGTTTGGCCCGCCGCCCTCAGTCAGGGTTGGACTCAGGCCAAGACCGGCCTCAGGTGATGTTAAGGGTGTGTTGTCCTGGGAGACGAGGAGGGAAAGAAGGGGTTAAGAGCTTTCTCGAGATTGATCACCGCTAACCTTTGAGCCTACGCAGTCCCTCTGGGGTCAAAGTTCAAGATCTTCCCCCACTTCGCTTTGTCGAGGCGCGGTGTGTGCGCTTTGGCGACGTCTAGTGGTGAC
>JAFBJT010105720.1:42094-76584 GCA_016785325.1 Chascanopsetta lugubris
GCACAGGCAAGCACCGAATCCACTGCAATTCTATTAATCGATTAATGAATCTGTAGTTTTTGTCTCGGTCACTAATTGCATCGCTGTGTGCGGTGTCTCGGCGTGACCCCCCCTCTCTCCAACAGGCTTTTCATCAGTGCAGAGCGCTCGGGTAAACAACAGCCCACACCAAAGCTCAGATTGTGAAAAATACACATACGTATGCTAACAGTGGTCTTTCACTGAAACTGCAATTTTTGCAATCTACCTTTAAAGTGCAAGGGAGAGGGAGAGGGAGAGGGATAGTGAGAGAGAGAGAGACACCCGCCCATGAAGACCACTGGTCGAGCACGCTTGGTAGGGAAGAAGGGAGGGGGTGATTGGCAGCTCAGGGGGCAGTTCTGCGACAGTCCACCGCAAAACAGAGCATTTTTCTGAGGTGGCCAAAACGGGCTGGCGAGACCAGCGATGACATCTTGAGTATTTTTGACCTCAGCATTCATGTTGTCGGTTTCATTGTTTGATTCATTCACGCCCGTGGCCGACACCCGCTCGTTTGATTCTCCCTCCTGTATCAACTCGTATTTCAACTGCTCAACCTTCACTTTCTCGCGCTGCCACTCAAACGCCATCTCTCTGCCTCGAGTCTCGCCTTTTCTCTCCCCAGTCGTAAACACCGTTCAAATGACAAGCCTCTGGAACTTCGCTCCTGATTAAACAAACAGGTCATCGCCCCAAAAGCATTTTGTGGGAATTGAGGGAGGAGTCTGAGCAAAGTAATGCCCCCCCCCTCCTCCGATCTGCGCACCCCGACTCTAACTAACTAAACCCTATGTGTGTGCTGGCGGCGGGTGTTTCTGCACTTAAACCCATCTGCCCGATCAGTGATACTTCAAAGCAAAAGAAACAGCTTTAATAATCCACCTTTAACTTTCAATTCAAATCATCCAAATATAGTTGGGTTCAACATTGGAGGAGCCCCTTCATTGTTATGCGTGGTTTACTTCAAAGTATCACGAAAAACGCAGGTTTACAGTTCTACTACCAGGCCGTTAAAGGTGCAGCGTGTACGATTTGGTGACCTCCAGAGGTGAAGTTGCATGTTGCATCCATCAGCTCACCCTCACCCTTCTGAACACGCAGGAGAACCTGTGGTCGACTTCCGTTGTCATTAAAACTCAACAGATGTTGGGTGCATCCACTTTTGCCGCGGTAAAAACATGGCGGCCCCCTGAGAGAAGATGCCCCCTTCTCATGTAAATATACATGAATGGGCTCATGTAAGGGTTATGCAGAATAGATGAAAACTGATCCAAGTGAGTTTTTGCACATTTTCTATCGTCAGTCACAGAGAGTCATCACACGAAGCGATATCCCCGATTCACGGAACACGGTGATATTTCTCTTCAGGGCTCGACGTCTTCCCCGCTGCTCCTGCTCCCGCTGCGTCTTCACACGCTGCCGACACTCCTTTCTGCAGATTGAAATTCCTCCAGACATCCCTCCCGTACGCTGCCAACACATTAAGAGACTCCCAGTCGCTGCCAGACGACGGCGACGGTCTCTGGAAGTGGGCCAGGCGGCGACAGCCAACTGGGTTCTCCCCCACGCGTCTTTTATCCCCAGATCAAACAATGAAACCGACAACATGAAACATGCGGCGCAGCTTCTTCTTCTTCTTCTTCTTCTTCTGCTTATCACCCCCCCCCCTTTTTTTTGTTTAGTTTTTTTGCTGTAATAATGATTCAGACTGCTTTCCCTTCCCAGACGATCCTGAAGTGACAGGCTCTCACCTGGATGTATGTGTGTTTAGTGGCAGATGTACGGCTGCGTCATTTAAAGGTGCAGTGTCAGTAAGATTTCGTCCATTTTTGTCACCTCTAAAAATATGACTAAACAATGACACGCGATTCCCCCGAGCTCGAGCGCCGGCGGCAGCCGGTGGGTCTGCTTCCCTCGTGACTCAGGGCTGCACAGGCGAGCACGGAATCCACCGCAATTCTCTTTATTCATTTATCTATAGTTTACGTCTCGGTCACTAATCGCATCGCATGTAAAAACAAATATGTTTTCATGATTTTAAATGAACCAAAAATTGTAGATAGATGGGGGGGGGGTGGGGGGGGGGTGGGGGAGGCGTGGGGGGGGGGGGGGGGGGGGGGGGGGGGGGGGGGCATACGTCTACATTGTCGTGGTCGTGGTCGTACTGTCCACAAGTTCCCTGACCGAAGGGGGCGTGTCCCCTTCTCCAATGCATTCGTGACGGACGGAGCACGTGCGCGGTGTGGTGATGAGCCGGAGGAGTGTAGCATCTCAGAGCTGCACGATGACACCACCACCAGCACCACCAGCACCACCAGCACCACCAGCACCACCAGCACCACCACCACCACCACCACCACCAGCACCACCACCACACCGTCCATTCGAACTCCAGGTATCTCAGCGTTTCCAAAGTTGAGAGAATTTCATCCGTGCACGTATCTCGTGGGTCCATCTCCTCCTCTGGTGCAGTTCATTCTGTTGGTAATTGCATTCGGCCCCTCGGGACCCCCATCATTCATTCTGTCTAATTAGCTCTGCTGACCCTCTAAGTGCAGCCGTGACCTCTTCATCCGGTGAAGGCGCAGACTCCTGCCTCGTCCTTTTGACTGCTGACTGACGTGGGCCGAGGAAGCCTCCCTCCCTGGTACATGCACGTAAAACAGGGTGGTGACTGCACTTTCAAAAAGCTTTTTAAAGGCGCAGTATGTACGATTTTGGTCACACTGTTTACATTTTTTTTTTACTGCCATAACATAAAACATTATTAAAGGAGCAGTGCGTAAGATTTGGCGATCACAATCTAATCACAAATAGTCCAACTCTGCATCATTCTTCATCCCCATCTCAGTCTTACTGTGAAAACACGGTGGCCACCGTAAAGAGGAACCTCGTGCTGATGTAAATACCGTAATATTACACACTGCACCTTTAAGTTCAAGTGACCCCCTCCGTTTGTCTCTCTGAGAACTGTCCAGTATCTCGCCCAAAGCCACAACAACAGGAGATCAAAGCAGCGGCCCTCTGGCGAGAGGAGGACCACTCTCACACCCGGAGCCACAGCTGCCTTCGGCTGCCAGTGGGTGACACATGCTTCAGCACCCATGGGTCCTCGGCCGCCACCGAGCGCCAGCTGCTGCTTTGTTCACAGGTTCAGGACCAGAGGCGAACACAATGCAGGTTGTACATGCTGCTATTAGCAGCAAGGGCCACCCACCCACACACACACACACACACACACACACACACACACACACACACACACACACACACAGATGACTAATTATGCATTTAAAGGAGCAGTGTTAAAGATTTGGTGACATCTAGAGGTGAAGTTACATGTTATCAGTCACCTCACCTTCACCCTTCTGAGCATGAAGGAGAACCTATGGTTGACTTCAGTTGGTATTAAAACTCTAAATATAGTATTTTGTTTGTCCACTCTGGGCTACCGTAAAAACACGGTGGACCCCACAGAGAGGACCCGCTCCGTATGCAAATATGTACATATATAAATAGGCTCATTAAAGGTGCAGAGAGTACGATTTTGTTAAATGTCCTTTCTTTCCACCTTACTGCTAAATGAGCCCTTTAATGTTTATTTACATGCAGGAGTGGGCCCTCTTTATGGGGGGCCACCATGTTTTTACATGAGTCTTCTGAGCTTTATTGGAGGGCGACCATAGGTTCTCCTGCCTGCTCCAATGAGGAGGGTGAGGTGTGGGATGGAACATGCAAGTTCACCAATAGAAATCGTACACACTGCACCGTAGTGGGAAAGAATAATACATTCAGGTGATTATGAAAATCTCCATATGCTAATTTTTTTTTCGACCTATAGAAGCGACAGAAATGTGCAGCTTCACGAGCTGTAAACACAATCATCAGACTCGGGGAAGCATCTGTTTTACTCCTCCATGTTTTGCACCACCAAGTGGAGGATTATGTCTGGTGTTGGAAACAATTCTCCAAAATGGCAGGAAAATAGATCAGGGAAATTAATTATGTAATCACACAGGTCAATAACTGCAGTGTTTAATCCTTTCATTCAAATTAAAGGTGCAGTGTGTAAGGTTTGATCACTTCTAACGATACAAATAAAGTCACAAAACGATTATATATAGACATTTTTTAAAATATATAATCACCCAAATGTATGACTTGCTTTTACACAACCCTAAAATGAGCCGTTTGATGTTTATTTAAACCAGTAGTGAGTCCAGCCTGAGAGGGCCGCCATGTTTTTTTTTTATAATAGCCCATAGTGGAGGCATTGAACTTCTTTTGAGCTTTAATGACAACTGAGGGCTACCGTAGGTTCTCCTGCTCGCTTGAAAGACAAGGGTGAGGTGATGGCTACAACGCGCAACTTCACCAGCAGATGTCACCGAATCTCACACACACTGCGCCTTTAAGTCGATCAATTACAAGCAGCCGCCGAGCGGGCTGCGCTCAAACAAACGCGTAATGTGCGGCGGGTGTAAAACAAAGCCCCCCGGGCCAGTCCTCCAGGACGCAGCAGATTAACTGGCGACACGCTGACAGGAACAGAGCCACAAGGAGACGGCGGCGCCTCGTGAGAGCAAATTTCCGCTGAACAATGGGCCCATTTAAAGCTGACTGCGAGGCCGGTCGCGCGGAGACTGAATGTTTGGATTCATCAGCACCTTGGCTTCGCTTTTCCTCCCGCGTGATTTAGCGTCGGCGGGGGGAGACGGGCTCATAACTCACGGCGTTAATCACTATCGATGTGGTTGGAGGTGATTTAACGAGCACACGCTGACATGCAAATGGCATGTTTCTCGTTGCGCCGTATATTTCAAAATAAAGTTTTGCGCGGACTTTGCAGCTTCCAGTGCTGCCGGGAGTTAAAGGTCCAGTGCGTAAGATTGGGTGATAGCTACCGGTGACGTTGCATAGCGTATCCATCACCTCACCCTTCCCATTGGAGCAGGCAGGAGAACCAATGGTAGCCCTCGGTTGTCATTACAGCTCCGAGGATGTTAAGTACGTCCACTCTGGGCTATTATAAGAACATGGCGCCCCCCCCCCCCCCCCCCCCCCCCCCCCCAGCCCCCCCTGGTATAAATAGAGATTAAAGGGCTAATTTTAGGGTTAGGTAAAAAGCAAGCCAGACATTGGGGTGATTATACATTTGTAAAAATGTCTACATATAATTGTTTTGTAATTCTATTCTAGAAGTGACCGAGATTGACTGGAATCGTGCGCACATTTAAGCCCCTGAACACGTAGCTGCCAACATGGCCGCCGCTCACACAGTGCGCCACTGAGGCCCAGAGGACATCTCTGCTAACGTGATGCTCCTCGGCCTCAGCACAAATCACCCCCCCCCCTCCCTCCAACTGTAATGTTATTGGGTCTGCAGGCAGGGTGGGCGTGGGCGGGTGGGATGTGGGAGGAGGAGGGGGGGGGGGGGGTCCCTCTGTGAAGCCGGGGCCGAGCACAGCCGGGGGTCCGAACTTGACGTCACTCACACGTGAGCGTTTCAACCCCAGAGCCTCGGATGACATATCAATTCAATCCACACCCCCCGGGGGGGCGGAGTGTGTTGTGATGTGGTTCCTCTTCTGTTATTGTCGCCATCTTTCACAATACAACCCCCCACTCTGTGACACTCGCCACAAGCTGTGCTGTAATGGGGCAGTTCAGCAGAGGAGAGACGAGCTGCGCTCCACGCGGCTCAATGTGGGGTTCGATGGGAGGGATGGGGGGCGCCGACACTAAAGAGGGTAAAGAGGCGGCACTCGCCATTATGACTCGTCACTTTCATCAAATATCGAGCAACGGTTGACTGAGGCCGCGCCTTTTCTGGTTAGGGTTAAGCCACGAGATTGATCAATTCCCCATATATGGGCATAAGCTATTATGACAGCAGAGTCAGCAGGCTTCCATTGGTGGAGGGGTGAGGGGATATGAACCTTGCACACCGGCAATGGCAGGACCCAATGTGGAACTACTACTACTACTACTACTACTACTACTACTACTACTACTACTACTACTACTACTACTACTACTGCTACTGCTACTACTACTACTACTACTGCTACTACTACTACTACTACTACTCTTTTCTCCAACTCCTCAGTAAGTGTCATAGTAAGAGCATGCCAATAAAGCAACATCTCAACATTTTTTGTGTAATTTTTACACTTTGCCAGATCATGCCCGTGGGCCGGTTCTGGCCCACGGGCCACAAGTTTGACATCCCTGCTCTAATTAATTCACGAGAATAAATGGGGTTTTTTTTGGCCACCAAATATGAAATCTGCCGAAAGTTTGGAGAAAAATAAAAGTATACCCATTGATAAAAGACAAAGATGATGAAACAGTTTATTATGATCAATTATGATATGCGCCGACATCAATAATGATGTGCTGTAACCTTTTCAGTGCTACCATTATCTTTGTCAATTGGTTCAATAAATGTCCCTGAGTAAATTAATGAGTCCCTGCTTCACACACACAATACAGACTCTACCAATTATTCAAAAACAAATCAATAAATGAATGGATGAATAAATAAATAAATTGCACCAGTACAAAAGGTCCAGTGTGTGAAATTTCGCTGTGAAGTGAATCTATTGGCATAAACTGAAGCTGTAAGTTCATGTTTAAGGCATATTACATGATCACATGAATACACGATTGTAATCCCAATGCATTCATATCAAGGGTTAGGGTCCTTTCTATGGAGGCCACCATTTTGCATTACCCACGTTTTACAGTGTGAACTAAACAGCCTATGAGTTTTACTGAGAACCGAAAGCCACCATATGTTGGTGAGAAGCATTTTGTGACCATATACGTCACTAATCCCACAAACTGCACCTTTAACCGGAGCTCGGTGATTTGCGTTGATGCGTTTTCCCACAAAAAAACCACACCCGTGTTGATTTAGCCCGAGGTGGAATATGCACCTCCCGTTCGGTGTGAACGCCAATTAGCACTTGCAGGAGTAAAGGAGAAGAGCCACTGAGTGAGCGAGCGAGCGAGTAAGTGAGGGAGGGAGGGAGGGAGGGAGGGAGGGAGTCCTCACTTGTACCAACTCTACATTCTCAACGTTGCTCTCCAATCAAACAAATGCTCCAGATTTTGAGATACGTCTTGAGAAAAAGCCACAGAAAAGCAGCGTGGAAGAGACGAGACGGCGCCGACGTGCCTCTGATGGTGGACGGCGGCGGACATTCATCAGCCCGGGCGTCACACGGAGAAACGTCCAAAAGACGGCAGGCTGCAGCCTCACGAGCTGTAAACACAGTCATGAGACTCGGGGAAGCGTCTGTTTCACTCCTCCATGTTTTGCACCACTAAGTGGAGGATTATGTCTGGTGTTGGAAACACGTCCATATTCTCCAAAATGGCTGGAAAATAAATCAGGGGAATTAATTATGTAATCACACAGGTCAATAACTGCAGTGTTTAATCCTTTGATTCAAATTAAAGGTGCAGTGTGTGCGATTTGATCTCTTCTAGCTGTACAAATAAAATCACAAAACATTTATATCGAGACATTTTTAGAAATGTGTAATCACCCCCAAACTATGACTCGCTTTTACACAACCCTAACATTTTCCATTTGATGTATATTTAAACCAGTGGTGGGTTCAGCCAATGGGGGCCGCCATGTTTGTACAGTAGCCCATAGTGGAGGCATTCAACTTCTTTTGAGCTTTAATGACAACTGAGGGCTACCGTAGGTTCTCCTGCACGCTCGAAAGAGAAGGGTGAGGTGATGATGAACATGCAACTTCACCAGCAGATGTCACCAAATCTCACACCCTGAAGCCCTAAGACTGAGGAGCAGAGAGACGCTGCCGGGCTGATATACAGCACAGATATATTTGGTCTTTTGGAGCGTAACTCCAGCGCCATCAAACCCAACAGGCAATAACATTAGACATTTACAGCCCCTCTCCAAAGGCCTCGTTGGGGTCCTGAGTGGTGTGAACCCTCCTCGGCTGCGGGCCAGCTCCATTAGCGCCTGCCACTGACCTTTCATTACGCTCCGTACATCGTCGGCACATCCCAGGGCACCGGCGAACGAGCCGCCGCACCAAACTCCAATATTTCTTTATTGATCCGGGTCACTGCCAAGCGCGCATCAAACCCGGGCCACGCTACAGGAGACACAAAGTGGAACGTGGCCCCGGCCGATGGTGATTGGTAACGTCTGAAGCTGGAGGGAGGTTTGGGAGAAGGTCAGGCTCCGAGTAGAAGTTTGGGTCTGGGGTGGAAAGTTGTGATGAGGGCGGTGGAGACGGAGCCGACTCTGGATAAGATTCACTTCTTGATATGAATGTAAACAGGGACATTGAATAGTTTTTACACTCGCTAAAATAGCATGAAGGATTTGAGTGACATCTGTTGGTGAAGTCGCATGCACTCCTTTCCTCACCCTTGCTTCCAAGTATGTAAACGTGGCAACTTCGGGGACTGACGGATGAGTCCAATACGGAAGTGGAAGAACTTCACGGGGTGGCCACTAGAGGCAGAATCCAAAAGCGAGTCAATCCCCATAGACTCCCATGTAAAAATGGTCAACTCAAGAGGCAGCTAAATTTTTTATTTCGTTTTTTTTCAACCTCTTAGTTCCTGAAAACAAATAAAAAAATCTTAAAGGATATTTGAAATAATGGACAAATAGCAAATAGCAAATTGTGCATAATAAAGGGGTGTGGCCTGTTGAGCGACACCTGGGCTGACCTGCCACGTTCTGTTGAGGCTATGACAGCACCAGGGGCCCACAACTGCCCTACCTGTGCCCTGCCTCTCATTTTTGGATGAACCAGGGAACCAGGGGCACTACAAGCAGTCAATCAGCCCCTCTCCACTCCCCTCACCACCCCCCAGTCGCCTCGGCCAATGGGTGGTGACCATTAAGGACGAGTTTTCTCTGATCCAATTCTTTCTCTTGAAATGAAAAAAAAACACTAGCTTCATAGATTTGTATCCACTCACGAGAGTCACTCGTCTCCCAGACAGATGCCTCCGACACTGAATACATTAAAAAGAGTGATTTTTTCATAATAGGATTCCTTTAAACAAGAGGTAATTTATGAAACATCCCCACTGACTCACGGCAGTAAACAAAGAACGACCCTAAATGTGCACCTTGATGAAACAGGAATCGTGGATGTGGAATGTCGGACATTTAATTGGCTCCTCTGAGTAAATCCTGGCCCCTTTATGGCCCCTGATTTGGAGAAGAAGAGCCCAGATCTGCAGCTGATTAGGTTTAACAGTCACACCCTGCTTCAGTGGAACTGTGTGGGTGCACACGCAGATGTGACACTAGCTTTGTGTCTCGCCCACTTAGAGGACAGGATGCAGACAGTAGACAAACAAATACAGAGTCTATTTTTCTCAAGTCCTTCCCCAGGTTTAAAAAATTCTGCACTTGCTCTATAAATAAATCTTACAGGCAGTTAAACGCCATATTATTCACCCCTTGGTCTTGAGTGGACTCAAAGTTCATTCACAGCATGATCGGTTATTTTGTGTCCGCTGAGGGTGGAGTGGGTCAGACCAACTCTTTTCACAGCAATAGCCAGTCAACAAGGCTGTAAATCAGGGGTGGGCAATCATTTTTTCTGCCGTGGCGGCACAAAAGGAACCCTCTAAAGTGAGACTTTTATTTTGAAGGAGAAGAAAACGAGGGGGGGGGGGGGGGGGCGCTGTGAAAGGTGCTGTGAACAGAGCCTATACCAGACTCAGCTGGGCTCGAATGGGCTCCATCTTCGTATGTAAACTTCCAGCATGGAAGAATCACACACGCTGGAAACGGAAGCATTTCAAAATAAAAGCATATTTTTTCAAAATATTTTGCCGTGCAACTCTCTTACTCGACTCCTTAGTCCACATTGAACAACAACGTGGGCCGAATGTGGCCATTTTTTTCTTGCATCCATCACCTCACCCTCACCTAACCTATGGGATACTTCGGTTTTCAGTCAAACTCAAAACATATTTAGAGTGTGCACTTGGCTACTTTAAAAAACAAAATTTTTTTCATGTATGAAACAGTGCAGCTAGTACTCGACAGTCTGGGCCAGATGTGGCCCGCAGGCCGTGACATGCCCGGTTCTTCGGTAAATGCGTGGAAACCTGGATGTGAGGTGTGGCAAAGCTCCTCTTTATTATCCCAGTTAAACAAGCAGAGATGCAGCAGCAGCAGCAGCAGCAGCAGCAGCAGCAGCAGCAGCAGCAGCAGCAGCAGGTTCAGAGATTCTCAGTCTCTTTGATGCAGCAGCGAGGTAAGTGTCAGATTCCGTAGATTCTTTGAAGATGCCGTGTGACGGGTGAAATTATTCATTTAGCCTGGACGTCAGCGTGAACACCTCCAGTTGTGTGCAGCCAAACATCCCTGTTCTTATTGCTACAGTCTTATATTTACTTTTTACGATATATATTTTTGAATCATTTAAAAAAAATTCTCTTATTTATTTATTGGTTGTTTTAAAGGTACAGTGTGGGATTTTTTCAGTGATGTCAAAATATGAATCTTATTGTATTATTCAAAACTATGTTTTATCACATGTGAAATGAACCCAAGACATAAACCACATTGTCTCTTACATAAGTAGAATAAATACATTTGTCATGGATGACCACCATAAAAGCCGTCGCTGTGTATTTTCCGGTATAGACGCCATGACAGTACAAGAGATGTGCAGGGACATAAGACTAAGAGTTTGCATGTGCAGTGTCCGTACAAGAGGACGTCAACATGGGAGCCTGTTGAGACTCGTTGGAGGAAATAAATCACGATGTAGGACCACCTGTATGCTGCTAGACAGGGACAACCGATGGAGGACCACCCTGACTCGGTATCTGCCAGACAGGTCGGCGATCCCGTGGGAAGCGAAGACGTGTTGAGGCGAAACGGCTTAGCGCTTAGCTTAGCAACCGGCAACGGAGCAAATCACGGGTCCACAGTGGAAAAGCCTCCCCACGTTGGAGGACTCAGATACTGTCCTCCTGAAAAAGGGAAGGTGCCACTTAGAAACGACAACACTGAAAATGAAACTCGCTAACTAGCTAAAAGTAACGCTAGCGTAGCTTGTCAACAAAATACTAATATAAAAGAACTCTTCTGAGTGGCGGCTTGAGGCAGTTGAAGCCGGGGGGCAGTCGTTGCGTTAGGCTGTTGAAGTCGTGGGGCCACCGTAGCTCAGAAAGGGAGGGACTTAAGCTTCACCACCAGATGGCACTAAAAATCCCACACCACAACACCTTTAAGTATTTTCTGATGTCTAATTATGCCCTACAGATGTTAACATGTGACATGCGGATAAAAATGATAATAAAAGGAGTCGTTACATTTCCTGTTAACCCTGTGCGCTAGCGCTTATCGTCGTAAAATAAATCCTTTGAGCCTTTGAGGTACAATGTGAAGCATCTCGACACAAATGGATCCATTGCATTTCCTCTTGATTGTTTACAGCGCTTCAGCTGCAACAACAATAATAAAAGCCTTCTTGCCTGCACTTTGATCTGAATATTCAGACTGAGTTTTCACGCATAAAGTCTCTCTGTTTTTCGCATCCGGCAACGATAACATCAGAAAAAGAGAAGCTCGCTGTTCGAGCAGGACGCTAAATTAGCATTTGCTTTTATCTGATTGTCAGGTGAGGCAGCGAGGAAGGCAGCTGGTTCAGAGCTGCTCTCTGCATCGACGCAGCCTGGGTGAGGATGTATTGATGTGGCCTCGGAGGTTTAACTCTTCAACTAAGATCCCATTTACAGCCTATAAAGGTGCAGTTTGGAGTTTTTCATCGATATCAAAACATAAATCTTATTGGAGTGCATAAATATATATTTTATTACTCGTATATATATTTCTTGTTCGTGTATTTTATTCAAAACCAATCTGTATCGCCCCATTTACTTTGTTAAAACACCCCACCCCCCCGACACACACATACACACACTTTCTTTGTTTTTCTTTCATTCTTCTGTTTTTGTTAGTCATATTGTCATTGAAGTGATGTTATTATTGTACATCTTTTTCCATTTCTACAGAAATGAGTGTCCAGAGGAAGGTCAGAGGTCCCAAAAACCCACAGTCTTGAGCAAAGGTAACAATTAATTTGATATCTTACACTAAGTTATACTTGTTATTGTTATTATGAATGACAAGATGGTTTCCATGGAGACATGTTACCAGTAAATGAGATGCAGCTAAGTGAGTAAGTAAATAAGAGTAAATAAGCTGAGTAATGGTTCTCCCTGTTGTCATCCCCAGACTCTCTAATATGTTCTAATACAGTGACGTCCTCATGTGCTGCCGCTGAACACGTGAAAAACTTTCTTCGATGCAGTACAGGGGGAAGTGTGATAATAATGGTCAAGTTTACAGATTCCTGGTCACATGTCTCTTTGTCCATCTCCTGGACGTGCCCCCACAATTGCCACAAGTGGTGTCCTTGGCATTCCAGCAGAAGGTGGGGTGATGCTTCATTGTTGCATCCTGAATCAACACGGCTGCCTTTCCAAGAGTGGACCAGTCAGCTCCCTCAGAGCTTGAATATGTGAGCGAACCGCCCACTACGAGCCTCATAAGCACTTGCATGACATCAAGGACTCGACATCCATGTTTGTATACAGTCTTTGCTTACTACTTTAATCTTATCATGTTGCCATGGAGACCTGTTTTTCACCACTTGGATGAGGATCCAACGGTGAAATGATGGAGGTTCTCTTTGATCTGAGACACAAGGGACACTGATCTCCATTGTTGCTGTTTTCAATTCACTGGCTGTCACCACCAAAGCATTATGTCATATAGGGAAAACAACACACACACACACACACACACACACAACAACAACAAGGCAGTTAATTGCCGACAATGGAAAATGTGTTAATTGGCTACTAATGGCAGGTTCACCCAGGTGTCAAAATCCCAGATGAAGGTGTGAATGTGAACGTGAACATAACCACAGAGCTGTGTTTGAGAATTGATGGCACATTGCAATGGCAGGTGACTTGCAGGTTAAATTGGCCTCTGTGTGGGTTCACTGGACCCATTAAAGGTGCAGTGTGTGATATTTTGGTCATTTTCTTCGGCTCAAAAAATATTACAGAACAATTAAATATAGACATTTTCATGAATTTATAATCATCCAATTTTTCCACATTACCCTTAAATGAGCCCATTGATGTACATCTACATGAGGAGGGGGTCCTTTCTGTGGGGGCTGCCATGTTTTACAGTAGTAAAAGTAGACATACTAAGCATCTTTTGAGTTTGAATGACAACTGAAGTCTGCCATAGGTTCTCTATTGCACTATATGTGTTCATGTCCCTACAACAGGGGTGTCAAACATATGGCCCGCAAGCCAAAAGTGGCTCATTCGAAGATCAAGTGCAGCCCGTGAGATGACTTAAACATCACTTACTAATAAAAATAGTAAAGACTGCAGAGAATTACAGGGATTTCTTTGATGATTTAGTCATTTCCAGATACTCATGACTAATGTTTTGTAAAAATATTGTTTATTAAAGGTGCAGTGTGCAAGATTTGGTGACCTCTTGAGGTGAAGTTGCATATTGTATTCATCACCTCACCTTCACCCTTCTGAACATGCAGGAGAACCTCTGGTAGACTTCAGTTGTCGTTAAAACTCAAAATATATTTAGTGTGTGCACTCCGGGCTACTGTAAAAACATGGCGGTCTCCATAGAGAGGACCTCCTCCTCATGAAAATATACATGAATGGTCTGATTTTAGGGTGATGGAAACAAATCTATACATTTACGTGATTAGAAATTCATAAAAATGTCAGCATGAAATTGTTTTGAAATATTTTTAGAAGTGACAAAAATGACCAAAATCGTACACACGGCACCTTTAAATGTGAATATTTTCAGAATACTTTTTTGCACTCAAACAAAGGGGACAATTTGGAGGTCCACTTGAAGTGAAATTGAGCTGTATGTGGCCCTCAAACTAGAATGAGTTTGACACCTCCTGGTCTTCGTGGCTCCTCAGCAGCAGACCACTCACACGGCAGGCTCCACTACAGACAGTGATATTCGGCCGGGGTTATACTTTGATGATTGCAAATTATTTTTTTGTTGTTTCTCTAAATTACAGAGACGCTGCCTGTGTCCTCCTCGATATTAGATATATTGGATGTTTGTCCAGACACGACAGACACAGATAAAGCTCAAGTGCAGGTGCATTGAAGAAAAATAACAATATGACTTTAACTTGGATTGCAAACCTACATGACGATGTGAAGTATATTTATCCTTGAATTTCATGTTTGAAAATAATGAGCAAATTTGAATGTGAACCCCCATATTCCATGAGTAATTAGAAATGAGTGAGCGAACTGTTTGTACTTAATGTCCATTTTGCAAATGTTGTGCCTTTTGATCAAGATCATGTCGTTTGATTGTCTTAGACTTGGGTTTGCAGCGACAATGCAAAACTCCCATAGGCCTTTTGCAGACCCATGCAGCAGGTTATCATAGAGCATTTAAAGGGGACCTATTGTGCCAATTTAAGGGGCTTTCTATTTGTTCTTTATTCTCTATTATGATGATAAACGTTTTTTATAGTCTCAGAAACGCTTTTGTTTTTTCAAACGAGCCCTTTTAAAAGTCAGGCAGGGTTTTGCCTCTCCCCCCTCCCTCCTGAAACGTCACTATCTCCTGATTGGCTGATCGGTAGGCGATCCCAGATTGGCTGAAAATGTAGGCTAGTCCCGCCTTCTAAACAAGCAAGTTTCACCCTCACAGGTGGCTCTCAGCCGACAGCTTTCACTGCAAAACATAAATAATGCAAGGAGAAGTGAACGAGTTCAAAACATGAACATAAGAAAACGTCCGTATATGTTGGAGCTGGAACGGCCTTTGAAGCACAATCACACTGAAATGATAGAGATATTAGACCGCTTGGTTCAAAGTCCCACTGTGCTATGACATGTTAGCCTGAGCTAACCATGAGGCTAACAGATCTAGCGCATTAGGAGCAGTGTTATTTCTTGAACACGGGAAACTGCTTATTGGATCAAAACTACGGTTGGAGCTTGTCCGCTACGTTACAGGGAGTCTAATGACCCATCAACCGTACTTTTACATCCTTCCTTTACGGAGGTATTGAACCGAGAAGTCTGAATCTGTGATTCTGTTTCTGTCTTTTCCGGAGTCGCGCACTCCAAACTCATTAACATAGCGAACATGTTAATCCGACACGGTTGGAGTGGTGTTCTCAGAGTGGATCCCGGGCTTGAAATATAGTTTGTTTGAAACAAATGAGTCCATCAGACACCAACATATGTTCGTCAAAAGCAAACAAACCAGCAGCACGTGGGACACGGTGAGGTAAAAGCGTGTTGTTTACCTCGGAAATGACGACGGTCTTCTGTTTAACACGGAACATCCGGAGGTCTCGCACCAACCCAAAGTTTGTTAGTCCACGAGCCCTTAAAGAGTCAATTCTTCGCCGGTATAATAACTCCATTGACGATGTAGAGGACGAGCTCAGCTCAGGTCATTTAAATCTCTTGTCCTGCTCGTACGGATCAATTCCACCGATTTGACTCATGTTTTGGAGAAACCGAGCCTTCGGACCAGGGTCCAGCTTGTCTCGGTTTGAGCTGCATTATTAGGTTGGAGAGTGCCGCTGTTTGATTGACCTCTTTCTCTGCAGCAAGGATTGAGACCTAGTATATTTGTTTTATCCACTGTCCACATGGACATTCATGAGTGCATCCTGAAAAAAAGAAATTCAAAATGTAACCTCTACAGATAAGTTTCATATAATTTACGTTTTATGGGTAAATTACCTGTGATATTGAAGTGGAGGATGAATTATTTTTCTGCCTTTTTTTCCTTTACTAGACGACAGATAGAGTAAAAGCAGAAGAGAAGAGAAGAGAAGAATTCAAGGACACATAAATATTATTTAAATATTAGTAGATATTATTGTTCTGACTCCATAAGGACAACCAGCACTGAGAGGCTACTGCAAATATGGTCTTTAATATGACGTGATGGAAAATGAAATGTAAGGGCAAAGTTGTAAAAGTCAGTACTACCTATTTTACTATAATACCCTGTCCCAGACAAATACATGTACTTAAACTGTATGGGATTAAATTCAATTGAAGTTATTTCCAGTTGTTTGGACAGAAATCAAATATGATGATTATGATGATGTTTTTATGAGAACATAATCGCTGGAATCGTACACGATATACCCTTAAATGGAGGAAGAAATGATGAATCCATAAACCATTATACAAGAAAGGCAGGTTAGAAACTCCAGTCTTAAGGGGTATGATTAAGATTTATTTCAATTTGAAAATATACCCATAAATTTGTCATATGAAAACAATTATACAACCTTGAACATTTTTATTACAACAAGATCACACAAGTTTTAACACCCACTTCCCTGCGATACAAAGAATGAATCCTAAATTCAACCTTTACCCCCTGAACATTGAAAAAACATTTTCCTCAAATAAAAAAGAATAAATAAATAAAAGTAAAGTAACTGAACAATACAACATTCCACTACAACTTTCAAATTGCCATCTAATAAATACCCCAACGGAACCCCTTTGGTGCCCTGGGGGATGAATTCTGTCACGCTAGTTCGGAGTGGCGTGATTAAAGGAAAACGGACGTGGGGGAGGATTCAAACAATAAATCTGTGAAGCTCAACTTTGTCTTGTCGCAGAGAGGACGGCAGCCAGTAAATCTTGTTCACTGTGTAGGGTCACCGACCCTTTTATGTCATATCAAGGGATTTGTGTGGCAGGAAAATCTACCCTTGATGTATTGTGTTATACAGTGGGGTTAACGTGCTATTTCTATCGCTGGAAGCCTTTCCAGAGTCATAACACCACTGACCACTGCCATTTGTCAGGGAATGGGCCTCAGAGATTCTCAAGTGGTGGGTCGCAACCCATGAGTCGGTCGCAGGCTCGTTTTCAGTGGTTCGTGGGCCTTTGACTGGAAAAAAAGAGTTGCCACTGTACTTTTATTTTGAAGGAGATTTGAAATGCATCAGGGTGCTGTCCATTCAAACTCCTAAACAGTAGGTGGTGATGATGCCCTGTAATGCTGAGAGACACCCGGCATTTCACAGATAGAAGTAAAGCTGCAAAGTTTGTTTACATATGCTAATTGACCATGACAAAACACAAGTGCTATTGATTTGGGTTGCGGCCCGTCATTAAGCGGGGATGGTGGGTCCCGAACCCAGACCTGTTGAGAACTACCGCCCTAAAGCGAAGAGTTCCTTGAGTGCAGAATCCCGCCTTGTCTGATGTGATTCCAGAAAGGTGACGGCGACCTGTGCAGCATTTCCCTTGAATATGATCATTGTGACGTTGCATACAAACACAGAGAATCCTCCATCTTTAACTCTGTTATTACAATGACCCAACAAGAAGAACAAAAGGCTCTGGAAAGACACTATCATTCTTCAACCCCCCCCCCCCCCCCCCCCCCACAAGAAAGGCAATGCGTGCACATGCACAAAGAAACAATGCAACATGCGCACACCGACGCACTCGCGCATGCGCGCAACACACGGATACAACACACGCCCCCCCTTTCACACTGCAGCGAAAATGGGTGTTTGACAATTCAGTCCTGACACGGTGCAGCGACTGCATCCCCTGTCACTCCCGGCGTCTCGCCCCTTCACCTTGGTGTCACGGTGAGTCGACAACATCATTACTCATCACGTCACCACTTGAAACACATGCCTAGTGCAGCACTACATCACTCCCATATTGATATGTCGGGTTATAGTAGTATATTCAATGTACCATATGAGAACATTATTTCATATAAACACGTCCACAGTTTCATGTATCACTTTTATATTCACATGTCCACTTTGTCACTAGATCACTGTCAAATAGACACCCACTATAATAGTACAGCACTTTTGCGTTTTTGCACAAATCCACGGTGTCATAGAAAAAACATTTTTTTTTTTTATATGTGTGTGTTCAAATCATTTTCATGTTGACCCGTCTGGGCCCGCTCGTTTCCGCCACCTCTGCTGAGGCTCCGTTGGACTTGCGGGGGACATACTCAATATCAAAGTTGCTCTTGTGTCGGCCCTTCCCTCGGCTCCAGGCGAACAGGAGCAGGAAGCAGAACACGACCACACCAAGGAAGGACAAGCAGCCCATGGCTGTGGATATAATGATGGTCTTAATGTCTATGGGGACTGTCATGTTGTACAACACTGTCCCGTTCCCCCATGTGCTGTTTGAGTCTGTCAGATTGTTCAAGGCCCTGTTGCTAAAGGGAGACCTGTCCCCGATGCTCAGGCCCTTCACAGCTAAAGAGGCTGACAGGGTGGCGTTGCCAGCGGGGTTGCTGGCGATACACAAGTACACCCCGCTGTCATGCAGTTCCGCTGCCTTGATCTCCAGGGTACCATCCGGTTGGACCTCCACCCTGCCGTTGCTCTTGGCTGTGACGTAACGTCTGTGAGGTGTAATCCACACCACGGAGGGCCGCGGCGCACCCTCCGCCATGCAGCCGAGACGGACAGACTGACCCTCGTCGGCCATCAGCAGCTGCGTGGTATTGGGCCCGATTCGTGGTTTCGTGCAGGTCATGTACCTAGACACCAGTGGCTCCTTGAGGTCACGCAGAGATTTGCCCAGGAGGTGCTCGGGGGCGATGCACTCCGGCTGGACGTCCAGGATCTGCAGAGAGGGCGGCTTGTGGCTGTTGAGCAGCCAGAGCAATCTGCAGTCGCACACTAATGGATTCCCTCCCAGACAAAGCCGCTGGAGGCTGTCGGGGGAAGCAAACACTCCCCTCTCCAGAGAGTCCAGGTGGTTCTCTGACACATCCAATAGCTGCAACGATTTGAGGCCGGCAAAAGCAAACGGCTCGATAGCCAGGAGCTGAGCTCCTCGGAGGCGGAGCTCCAGCAGATGAGGGAGTTGGCCCAGCTCCCCTTGATGGATGTGCTGGATGCGGCTGTTGGACAAGTTGAGATGCGTGAGGTAGGGCAGGTTGCGCAGCGCGGTGCCAGGGAAGGCAGACAGGTTTGTGTTGGTTATGTACAACATTGTGAGGTTGAGGCCGTGCAGCGAGAGCGGTGGCAGGGTCTCCAGCCAGGGCCAGTAATCAATCTCGAGGCGGCGGAGACGAGATAACCTCTTGAAAGAGAAAGGCTTGAGGAAGCTGATGCTCAGGTAGCGCATGCGCAGATCCAACAGGCTGTGCAGATGTGCCAGAGCATCGGTGGGAACCACGGTCAGATTGGAACGTTCCAGAGTCAGGACCTGGAGGCCGAGCAATCCGTTGAACGCCCGCTGAGAGACGAAGACGAGCTCGTTGTCGCCCACCTCCAGGGAGGTCAACCTGCGCAGGTCTTGGAAGGCATGATCCAGGAGGACCACCAGCCGGTTGTGGCTGAGGTCCAGGCGGGTGAGGTTGGTCAGACCGGACAGCACCCCGGCAGGAACCAGCTGAATCAGATTACTGCGGAAGCTGAGGGAGCGCAGGGCCAGCTGCGAGCGGAACGAGCCGGGCTCCACCACGCTGATGAGGTTGTCGCTGAGGTCCAGGTCCTCCAGCTGCTGGAACGAGGAGAAGTTGTCTGGCGTGACGAGGCGGAGCTTGTTCTTGCTCAGGTCTAGGACGCGAGTCTCGATGGGAATCCCCTCAGGGATGGTGGGCAGGCGCTTGCGGTGGCAGCTGACAGACTTGCTCTGGGCGGAGCACTCGCATCGGGCAGGGCAGCTCAGGGCCGAGCCGGCCAGGAGGAGCAGTGCCAAGGCCCCGCCCAGGATGAGGTGGCAGGGAGGCGGGGCGCGGTGCCGCATGTCTCTTTTACCCACGTTGCCCTCTGTCATGGCACAGTTTCTTGTTCAGACATAGCACCATCACGAAGTAGCCCTGCAAGACACAGAAGAAGAACCGGGTTAGACTTCTTACATCTTCAACCTTTGTGTCTGACAAAGTCTTTTCTCTCTTCATGAACTATCCTATCGACGAGGATATTATGGTATTAAATCCACAACAGGGGAAATATGACCGTTCATCACTGTGTTTGCACAAAAGGCTGCTGGCCCACCGGAGATGTTTTACGAGGACGGGAGACGTCGGAACTCAGTGGCGAGAATTGACCCTCGTTGCGACGTCATCTTTATTTCAGTAACAATTACTCCAAACAACATCTTATCAAGAAACTCAAATGGATGTGAAAACAACATTCAAGTTCATAATCAGAAAAAATTTAATTGATCATAAAGTCCATGAAAGTTCGAAAGTTTTGTTTTGTAGACAGTACAAGAGCCTTTGGATGAAAACAAACGGTAACTAAATGTTTAGAAATACATAAATGTTCAAAGCAAATTGGACTGGAGACGAATGGGGGTGGTTCTCTAAAGTGGGACTTTTATTTTGAAGGCTAAGAAAGTGAGGAGGAGGGGGGGGGCGCTGTGAACGGAGGCAGCTCAGGAGGCTCCATCCTCGCATGTAAACATCAAGCGTGACAGAATCACACAGAGAAAAAAAACAGATGCATTTCAAAATAAAAGCACATTTGGACTCATTTTGTCTTTAGCCACGTGTGCGGCTCGAAGTCCATCCACCGAGATCACAGCTACTGTGAGAGATGAATGAATAAACAAACACCACATAAGACCCTTTAATAAGCAATCAACACATTGACTCATCCCACCTCCTCATCGCTTCCTCGCACAAACACTGAATCTCTATATTTATCGCAAAAGACAGAGCCTGTGTATCGTCGGTGTATCTTATATTTAATAATCACTCAGGAAGGAGCAAATCACAGGGACACGTGCATAGATTTACATAATCACTGCAACACTCTCCCTCCACTTCATTGTTATTTGATAGTGTTTTGGAGCAGGCAGCGCACAGAGGGTCGATATCTCCTGTTTCATTCATTCTGCGCCATCTCTAATGTACAGAGTGGAACAGTCGCAGATAGTATAGGAAAGCACACGATGCCCATGAACTCCGGTGAAGTACACACGCCACTTTTTATGTGTAGCGATACGTTCAGTGTGTTTACAGGTGTAACGTGAATGGAAATGCACATTCAACCCTGGGAACCTAAATTAATAATAGATACACAATAATGACATTTGAGGACAGTTCTTTTTACAATTCGTAGTCATTGTATTTTGTCCCACAATCGAAACCGGCCCCTTGAGAGCCACCATAATGCTGATGTGGCCCTCAGTGAGAATGAGTTTGACACCCCTGGTATAGGGCAGCGGTGTCAAAACTCATTACAGTGGAGAGGCCACATGAGGCCAAATTTGATCTCAAGTGGGCGGAGCCACTAGAAGGAAACCATGATGACCTATAAACAACTTCAAAAGTTTCCCTCTGTTTTAATACAATAAAAGTACCAATATAACGAATACAAATATGCTCCATCAAACTTTACACAAACACGAGAACAAAATCATCCCATGGGCCAGATTAAATTTATGTCATATGTTTGACACCCCTGGTATAGGGAGATGATTGCATTACTTAAAGGTGCAGTGTGTAGGATTTTGGTCATTTTTGTCACAGACTGACATTTTCATGATTTCATGATCACGGAAACCCGTGACCCTAAAATGCCCCATTAATGTATATTTACATGAGGAGGGGGGTCCTCTCTGTGGAGACCGCCATGTTTTTTACAGTCGTAAAAGTGGACGCACTTAACATCTTTTGAGTTTTCAAGACATCTGAAGTCCACCACAGGTTCTCCTGCACGCTCAGGTGAGGGTGAGGTGACGGATGCAACATGCAACTTCACCTCTAGAGGTCACCAAATCGTACGCACTGCACCTTTAACACGCTTCAATCACTTGGGTGCGCACGTCTTGAAATACGTCTTCGGAAGTAGCTCCGATTCACAGCGGCACGCACGTGTGCGCGCGTGCGTGTGTGTGTGTGTGTGTGTGTGTGTGTGTGTGTGTGTGTGTGGTGGGCGGGCCTTACGGGAGACGAGATAACGACGGGGTAATGAGGGAAAGGAGTTCAACTGTTGAACATTATGTTCCATGAAAGCCGTCGCTCCGGATGCCACAGCCCTTGACGGAGAAGCGGCAGCCACAGGTTGTTGCAATGACAGATGGCGACGCGAGACAGAGCGGCCCAACCGTAATTGCCTCATTACCAGCGCTATCTGTATTCCGCCCGTGGCTATATCTTTGCCAATTAGGTGAGCGAGACATAAGACACGTCCGCGATGCATGCGGTGGAGGGGGGGTGGGGGAGGGGGAGGGGGAGGGGGGAGTGGGTTGGGATTCGAAATGCTAACAAATGCGTTTTTAGAGAAGCCAGGTGCAGAAGAAGAAGAAGAAGAAGAAGAAGAAGAACAAGAGCCCTGTCAGTCGCTGCAGAGCGTCACCCTCCCACCAGGGTAAGCAGGTGATGAGCACACAGACAGACACATGCCTCACTTTGATAGTGGAGTGAGTGACATTCAGAAAATAGCTGAGATGAAGGAGCGCGCGCGCACACGCACACGCGCGCGCGCGCACACACACACATGCTGCACTCACCCCTCCGCCCGCCTCAGCATCAGCACCACCGCTCGCATCGCCACATCTCCCATCCCTCCCATCTATCTGTCTATCTTCACCTCAACTCCTCGTCCTCCCGCTCACACATCTTCAACTCCTCCCTTCCCTTCCCTTCCCTCTCTCTCTCTCTCTCTCTCTCTCTCTCTCTCTCTCTCCAGTCCTGCCTGGCCTTGCGAAAAGCCCCACTCGCCTCAAGTCCCTGGGAGGCTGGGCTTTTCTATCGATCGCCGCGCAGACACATCAGACGCCAGGAATGTAGCCTTTAACAAAGAGCAGGCCGTTGCCACAGCAACTACAAACCCTGACTCCCGGCCGCTCCGTCGTAGTCTGCCAATCACATTAATGAAAAAAGGAAGGAGGACGAGTACGGGGGGCAACATCCCTCCTTCAGACCCGGCTTTGGAGGCAAACACACACATGGAGGAGAGGCGTGATGGGGGATCGAGTTACGTCGGAGGAGCGGAGCCCAGTTAAAGGTGTTTCCAAGTTGTCACTCCAGCCGCCTCGTCATTTGTCAGCCTGTCTTTTTGCCCGTCCATCTGTCGCCTTGGTAACTATCTGAGTCTGTCCACCTTATTATCCATCTGCACGAGTCTCAGCCTCTCTTTGTGAGTCACTCGCTGCCGCGCTGGTTGATAATTGCAGTTTGTCATGGTGATGCGTCCATTCCGCCTCGAAATCCGTTCAACCTCGTGGTGGAGACGACGCGTGAGGACGTGATGGTCTTTGAGAGGCTAAACAAATAAAGTTACATAAAGGAAAAGAAAAGGATGTTGAATTAGATGAAATAAAGTTACACGGAATGAAATAATATAGAATCAAATCAAATAATATTAAATGAAATGAAGAAAGTTACAAAAAATAAAGTTACAAAAAATAGAATGAAATAAATAAAATAAAATAAAATAAAATAAAAGTATTTGTTAATAACTATGCTCTTGGGTTTGAATATGATTTATTTGTATTATTTTGGTTTTGTGACTCCAAAGACACCTAGTGGTGAAGTTGCATATTGCAGCCTTCACATATCATTAAAACTCAGAATCTGTTTGTTAGTTTGTTCATTTTGGGCTACTGTAGAAGAAGAATGGTGTTGCAACATGGCCACCTTGAAAGAAAGGCTTCACTCCCAGCTTGTTCTTGCGCAGGGGTGTCAGAGGGTGTCGAAGCCCACCAGGGGGTCCGATCCCTCCCACTGGATGATTTTCCAAAGTGTAAAGATGTGGGTTTATTGACCTGAACTTAGTATGCCAGGACACTAGGGGGAGCCTGTGGCGACTGGGATCAGCGAGTTGGAGAGAGGAAGAGGTGTGTGTGTGTGTGTGTGTGTGTGTGTGTGTGTGTGTGTGTGTGTGTGTGTGAGAGAGAGAGAGAGAGAGAGAGAGAGAGAGATTAAGCACTTATAGAAAGAGAAATAGAATTATATCATAATGCATTTCTGCTGAGAGAAGTGGAAATGAACCTTTAAATGGACCATGTCTCGGCGCCACACCTTGAATCTGCCTCCGTGTGTGAAAGGTGCTTGATGCACAACGTCGTCTGGCCTCACTTTGTTCGCGATGCTACATCTAAATCCCAGACTGTCATTAGAATGAGTGTAATGTGAAAAAGTCTGCCCTGGTATCCGACTTGCAGACACATCCTTGGATTAGAATCCTCTTGACGCACTTGAATAAGTGCATAACCTTGAGAGATGATCTCAGCATGGCTTTGATTCTCCTGAAGACCAGCAGAGTGTTTGATGTCCCCCAATCCATATCAGGCTCTCAGAGCCGCTGTCCTCTGTCACTCAGTCTGTCTTTGAGCTTTGGCTTATTTGCCTTGAGGACCCTTTTCTTCTTCGTCTTCTTCTTCTTCGTCTTCTTCCACACATGACTGAATAGAAGGCTGATGAAGGTTGACAGTCATATAAGATGGCTTCAGATATTGTCTTCAAACGACGTGAACGTGCGGTGAAACAAACGGACGATAACAGCCCAGTGCCGCGGATCCACAAACTAAATCCAATACAGAGCGAAAGCTTTGATCATCATAACATTGGACGGATGTAATGAGGCAAAATATGGTCAACGTAAAAAACGAATGGTGACCTCTGTCTGTTTAGATGATGGCGCAGCTTTTACAGTAAACTACAGTTATAGATTCAGACTCTACACCAGTGACATGCGGGGAAAAGAATGTAAGAAACAGATAACACATTGCTTTTACATTGGCAATAAGTGTATGCATTGAAATAGGCTAATTAACATCAGAACAACAGGATATGTTATTATACAAAGTATGAAAAAGAACAAATGAAAAGAGAAATGAGAGAATATAGGGGGTAAGAGCTCAACACACCCAGTATGGATCAGATGGCTAAAACAATCCACCGCTGCCAGAGAGCGAAAAAACAAGCTCATTCAAATTTCAGTCTGTACAAGGATTAAAAGTCCAATTGGAAGATTTGAATCCATCGTGAGTGTGTAATCATCATGTAGAAACTGTTGTTCTACAACCTTTCACTACAGGTTCACTATATCATCGCAACGTTTTTGGGTTACGATGACAACTGAAGGCCAACTCAGGTTCTCTTACATACTGTACTTACAAGGGAACGGTTTGGAGAGTCACACTGATAGTAACAGATAGTAACTCTGACTGTAACACTGATAGTAACTCTGACTGTAACTCTGACTGTAACTCTGACTGTAACTCTGATAGTAACTCTGATAGTAACTCTGACTGTAACTCTGACTGTAACTCTGACTGTAACTCTGATAGTAACTCTGATAGTAACTCTGACTGTAACTCTGACTGTAACACTGACAGTAACACTGATAGTAACTCTGACTGTAACTCTGATAGTACTGTAACTCGTAACTCTGACTGTAACTCTGACTGTAACTCTGATAGTAACTCTGACTGTAACTCTGACTGTAACTCTGACTGTAACTCTGATAGTAACTCTGACTGTAACTCTGACTGTAACTCTGACTGTAACTCTGATAGTAACTCTGACTGTAACTCTGACTGTAACTCTGACTGTAACTCTGATAGTAACTCTGACTGTAACTCTGACTGTAACTCTGACTGTAACTCTGATAGTAACTCTGACTGTAACTCTGACTGTAACTCTGACTGTAACTCTGATAGTAACTCTGACTGTAACTCTGACTGTAACTCTGACTGTAACTCTGATAGTAACTCTGACTGTAACTCTGACTGTAACTCTGACTGTAACTCTGATAGTAACTCTGACTGTAACTCTGACTGTAACTCTGACTGTAACTCTGATAGTAACTCTGACTGTAACTCTGACTGTAACTCTGACTGTAACTCTGATAGTAACTCTGACTGTAACTCTGACTGTAACTCTGACTGTAACTCTGATAGTAACTCTGACTGTAACTCTGACTGTAACTCTGACTGTAACTCTGATAGTAACTCTGACTGTAACTCTGACTGTAACTCTGACTGTAACTCTGATAGTAACTCTGACTGTAACTCTGACTGTAACTCTGACTGTAACTCTGATAGTAACTCTGACTGTAACTCTGACTGTAACTCTGACTGTAACTCTGATAGTAACTCTGACTGTAACTCTGACTGTAACTCTGACTGTAACTCTGATAGTAACTCTGACTGTAACTCTGACTGTAACTCTGACTGTAACTCTGATAGTAACTCTGACTGTAACTCTGACTGTAACTCTGACTGTAACTCTGATAGTAACTCTGACTGTAACTCTGACTGTAACTCTGACTGTAACTCTGATAGTAACTCTGATAGTAACTCTGACTGTAACTCTGACTGTAACTCTGACTGTAACTCTGATAGTAACTCTGACTGTAACTCTGACTGTAACTCTGACTGTAACTCTGATAGTAACTCTGACTGTAACTCTGACTGTAACTCTGACTGTAACTCTGGCCGGGCTGTGGAGGAGACATCGTGCATTCAGAGGTTGAAAAGAGGGGGGGGGGGGGGGTGTTCTTTTAAAAAAGTAAAAAACAAACACATTTTTTGGGGGGGGGGGGGGGGGGGTGGAACGGTCAGAACCGGCCCACCGGAGTGTCCAAGCGCCCAGACCCTAAATGACCCAAAATCAAAGGGAAACATTTGAAGTGCTTGTTGTTTATGCCACGGTTTTACTGGTCCCGCCCACTTGACATCAATTTTGGCCCTAGGTGGCCCCTGTACTAAAACCCATCAGCTGAAATACATCACTCCATGCGCAGACGATGTGACCACAGCAAAATCCGTAAATTCATACATTTAAGATACAGAACTTTGAATTGAATGCAAAGAATATATTTCATGATTCACATCAATATATGAGCAGCTGAGAGACAAATGTCACGTTTTGGTTGTATCGCTCAAATGAATCAGTGTCATGGGCCCAGAGCGCAGGAGAGGGATGATGGATGAAACATGGTGCCAATGTGACACACACACACACACCAAATGTGTGTGTGTGTGTGTGAGAGCATCTGTGATGTAGTGATAGAGGAGGAGAGAGTGTGTGTGAAGAAAAGAGGCGGCCAGAGCGCCACAGTGTGTGTGTGTGTGTGTGTGTGTGTGTGTGTGTGTGTGTGTGTGTCCTCCACAATGACAGAACAAACGACCTCCTCTGTCACGCCGTGGCCTTGAGGAACCTCCGTGGATCCAGGGCTCCCGTCATTCCCCGCGTCCTCGGAGCTGCCTGTTTGTCTCTTTCCACACCGTCGCCGGGCGGAACAGCAGGCTCCTCCCCCGCCCTCTCCCACGGGTCAGGTCCCTCTCAACCCCCCCCCCCCTCCACCCCCCCACCCCTGGGACCCTTTGATCTGACGGACAGGAGAAGGGGGTCTGAGAGGGGCTTTGGGAAGCACTAAGCTCCGCGTTGGATGTGTGTGATGGGGGAGCAGACAGACAGACAGGCCGGCCGGAGGGCGACGGGGGGGCGGGGTCAGGTGGGGTCAAAGGTCGCTGTCCATCTTGACTGTCCTTCTGTTTGTTGGCAACATAGGAAACTAGCACAACCTCACACTTACGCACACAAACACACACGTAGACATTTGAACAAATCATAAACTCATAAACTCCATATGACTGGTACAGAAGCTGCAGTACCACCATCTGACCACTATGCCAGATGTATTATTATCTATTATTCTACTTATGGTCTATTATCTATTTGATCTATTTATATTATATTTATGTTTTTATGATATCGGTGCAACATCTTGTTTTAGATCTGATGAAACATTCGCTGGAATTGGGGATAGAGTGGGAATATTGGAGAAATTGATTGAAATTTTAATTTCCAACAAAATATATAACTATTGATTATATATAGCAAAGAATAGAAAAGAATGAGGTTTTATTGTCATTATGCAAATGGTAACTCACAGCAATCAGCAGCACTGCAATACGAATGCCCTTAAAGATGAACTGATTAAAAAAAAAAAAAAAAAATTAAATGCCTACACAGTGTGTACATATTGATATTTTATCTTCATGAGGTCATAAGATCTGAAACACGTTTACAATTCTTTGAAATCAGCCTTTAACTCAAAGTGTTACGTCTGTATCGTCTTGTTTCCAACTGCAGTCACACCCAGAGGAGTCACGCCCACCCACTCCCCTACCTGCTCACCTGTGTGTGTGTGCGTGCGCGTGTGCGCGTGCACGTGATCGGTGTGTGTACGAACGCACAGCTCCACATGTGCCCCCTCATCTCGCTGCCTGCTCCCCGGGGGCGTCCTCTCTGACCACCGCACAGCCATCAGCCCTCCGCTCACTCCTGCCCAGGACAGCCCCCTTTTGAAGGCTGAGTAATTAACGTGCCATCTGATACACCATCCGGCCACAGAGGCTCTCTAGGGTGACACACACACACACACACACACACACACACACACACACACACACACACACACACGAACCTGCGTGTGCACTTGCATGCTTCCACGCACAGGTGATCCATCAAACAGCGTTAACTGGCTGAGTGTCGCTGTCAGCTGCGTCCTGGTGGATGATGGTGACCCTGAGGTTAACCCACAGAGACCCTCATGGGCCTTAATGACAATCCCCACTCCAGCTATTTGCAACTGGAGGCACCATAAAACCGGGCCTGTGGATTTAAGATCTGATTGTGGTTCTTCAACAATAACCCTCAAGGAATCTTTTTTTTTCTTTTTTTTTCTTTTCCCTTTCTATTTATTCTGTCCACCTACACACGGTCTGTTAATCTGAGTTGTTGACAACGCTGAGAAACTGGCTTTGCTGGAGAGTCACAGGATCATGGGAGAGAGCTGTGCCCTGATTGAGACTTTTATTGTTCTGTGATCTGTTGTTTCCTGTGATCGAGTTTTATCGCGTTAAATGGCTTCTGTACATATTGCAGCTGAATTCTAATACGTGTGAGGATCCCGCTGAAGTTCATTCTTAGTTAATGAAAATATTCTATTTTATTTTGGAATTTTCTTTTTGAAATAATATGATTCACCTAAATCTGACATAGTTGCCCTATAAATTAATTCCATATTATTATTATTGTTGTTGTTGCCATTAGTATTATCATTATCATTATCATTATTAACAATGACAAGTCTAATCATAATTCTACCACTACTACTAATAAAATATTAAATATTAAATACATACTGTACATTTTGCGATATAAAAAATATTTTGAAATACTTTTCACAAAATAAGCATGTTGTAATTTGATTTTAAAAATATATAAAGGTGAAGGAATAAAAAAAATTGATTTAATAGCAATTGAACTATAGTTTCACATGCGTACATTGTGTGTATGCGTATATGTGTGTGCGTGTGTGTGCGTGCGTGTGCACGTGCGTGTGCGTGCCTAGATGTGTGTGTCCCGGTCGGAGCTGTGCTTTTCACTTATTCATGCTGCGTCATGAATTAGACACGACGCCTCCTCTATGTTACTAAACTCCACTTTAACTTCGCACCAACAGTTCAATCCCATTCAAATGAGCGATCGGGGGGCGAAACGTCGTCACGACCAGGAAGTTCTTTGCAACGCGACTAATTACAGGCCAGGATCGATATCGCGGGGAAATCACTCAGTCGACCTCCGTGCTCCAAACAGTCCCATGCTGCACCTGTGCGAGCCGAAGCTCCGCCCCCGCGGGCAATAAACAAGGGCAGCCAAAATGTTTGAGTGCATCACGTTCTACGCGATCACCGTGAAATGGCTTTGATTTCTAATGTGGTCATGCGGAGTTCAGGCCGCTCTGACGAAGCGCTCCGCTCCGGGATTCGGTTGCTGGGACGAAACCGCGAGAGACGCTCGACACGTTATTTTCTTTTGAGCGAGGTCAGAGGTCACGCGGGAGGCTGTCAAAATAAGACGGATGCGGAAGATAAGCGATCCTCCCTGACATTCATTTGGACTTGTACAAACACTCGATATGAGTGATTAGCTTGATTGAAATGGCGGCTCATGTGCTCCTAAAGCCGTTTTTCAGAATAAAAGCATCGGGAATAAAAGATGCTTTTATGTGGAATTGTCGTCGATTGGGCAATGTGTCAGGGAAGAAAGAGAGAAAAAAGAGAGGGGAGAAGAAAAAGAACGTCTAATCCATAGTTGCAGGTGTGTTACACCTTTGTTGCCCCACCAGAAGTTCACAACAGAGTTGATGACAAAGGGCCGGGCCCCATGCGGCCCATTGTGGCCCCGAGAACAATATGGAGGCTGTGAATGGCTAATCCCTCTGGACCGCTGACAGGTCGGGCCTTTAAGCAACCTGGGGACTCATTGCTCCGCTGGGCAGGGCCCAGGTCTGACAGCATGTGGGAAAACCCAGACTCTCTCTCCTCCTCCTCCTCCTCCTCCTCCTCCTCCTCCTCCAGAGACTCAGCCCTCGCCCCAGAGCAGAGACTGAGAGCCTTTGTGGAGGAGGCTCAATATTATCTCCATTGTCGGCTTGTGGCTCGTCTTTGTAATGTCAGAAGATGTACTTGGGCAGAATGTGGCACCGCAGGGGCCCGCGCTGGAACTGGCTGAGTGTGTGTGTGTGTGTGTGTGTGTGTGTGTGAGAGAGAGAGAGAGAGAATCAGGCAGATTAAGAGGCTTTCACCTGGTCTCACACAGGCTCCTCTGACCTCATCAGGGTCACACATGGAGGCTGGTGGACATGTATCAGTTCACGTTGAAGTCTCCAACATGGCTTGTTATTGTTATTGTACAGTGACTTTATCCAGCGGTGGAAACCCAAGCGTCACATACGGTGTTGTGAAACGGGGAATTATTTGTGTTTTTGTGTCAAACTCGTTTTAGTTCAGCGGCTACATTTGATCACAAGTGGGCGGGACCTGTACGATCACAGCGTGATTCCAGTACGCAGCGGCAACAGCTTGACAGATCTGTGTGCAGCCCCCGGTGGACGAATTTGCAATAGCAGTTACTTTTATTGAAAAATTGCTACGAATGTGGCGGACCGGGTCGGACCCTCTGGCGGGCCGGTTTTGGCCCGTGGGCCACCTGTTTGACAGCCCTGCCTTAGGGTGTTTCCTCACCTCCTCCATGAAAGCCATCGTCTTTCTTTAACTTTTGTGTTTTTGTCATTTGAAGGCCTTTATGAGTTCTCCTACACATGGCATGAGGGATACTGATGTGGTTGCAATATGCATGCTCACCACCAGATGGCGCCAACCCTACTCACTGAACCTTTAAGTGGTGAATTGGAGAAAAGTACAGCATAATGTAAATCATTTAGGTTCGATAATTAGATAGATAATTCTGCACACTGCACCTTTAATAATTTCCCATGAACATTGTTCGGCATTTTTTTTCTGAAGCACCTTTAAAAAAAATCTCCCTGTGAGACCCAGCGATGGTGTTATTGACCTTTGGTGAGTGAGTGCACCTGTTTGTTGACATGCCGCTGAGACAGTAGGAGGAAATACTCATGTGCTTGTTGTGTGTTGTAAAACAAACCAGGGGAAAGTACTCTGCTGGTGTAAGTGTCTCTGTGACAGAGACAGCGAGGCGACAACAGCATAATAGAGCGGGGGGCCACCGCCCATGTGGCCCTTGTAAACAGGGCCCCGGATATGTGGTGTATCTCCACACGCCCTCAGAGCAAACGCCGATATCTGTTTCTCTGCGGCTCCGCACTCCAACCTGCAAACACCTCCAGAGGAGGAACTCACCTGAGACAATGGAGGAGGAGGAGGAGGAGGGGGAAGGGGGGGGGCTGGGTGGGTGGAGGGGTGGAGGGGTGGGGGGCACCTCCACCACAGTTTCTGCATCCTCCCCCTCGCGGTCTCCGTCGGGCTCGACCTTCTCCCCTCAGAGCGTCCAGCTCCTCCTGCCACGAAGAGCCCGGCCTCCCTCTCTCCTGAGAGGAGGCTGCCAGTCCTACAGCTGTAACCCAATCACCGGTCTAACAGCGGAGAGTGTCATCCCACAGAGGAACAGGAAGTCTCGCACGCACACCAGGCAGCGCTCCGTCTCTCTCTCTCTGCCTCCATCCGTCTCACAAACAGCACCAGAGGACACGGACAGATGGACCGTATAGTATATCACCTGTGTAGATTGATGAGCAAATCCATTAAAGGCCGCCAATATAGATAAATATGATCTTTCATCATAATCAATAATACAGACACTGTAGCTGTTTTATTGTTGTTCATTTATTTATTTATTTAAATTTACCCCCCCCCCCCATTACAATCTAAAATTAGACCTGATCAATTGAATCCTCACTGAATACTGCACCACCCACCTATTTAGATTTTTTTTTAATTTACAAATTAAAATCGAGTTATAAACATCAAGTTCTGAGATTATGTTTCAGCGAGGGATTTCCAAATATAAAATCCAGTATTTGCAAAAAAAGAAAATGAGTTCAATGCTCACATGGATGCAGTTGCGGCACACACACACATACACATTCTCTCTCTCTCTCTCTCTCTCTCTCTCTCTCTCTCTCTCTCTCTCTGTTTAACTGGGGTCAAATCCACCTATATTCAACTCCAGGCGCCAAATGATCATCTGTCTCATCTCTTCACCCGTTCGTGTGCACATTCTCGTCCCTCTTCCATTTCTGCGGGGCTCTCATCCAAAACACCACATCCCATCATCCATGTGGCCAAACGCTCACAGTCACCGCCGTTGACTGTGAGCGGCACAGTTGCTGTGACTCACAGTGTGTGAGAGGACGAGGGCTCTGGGATCAGGGCGCGTTCGTGGCTGTAAACAAGGAAAGAATCCACTCCAAAACAAAGCTGATCCCCCCGTGGTGAAACATACGTGTGGAGCAAACATGGCTGGAATAGTTTGGGATTGACACATATTATTGTTCTCATTAGTGATGTTGACCGACGGGATGTTGAATAACAAACGGGCTCCGAGGCAGCGAGGCCTGTCGTCGGCGCCTCTTGGCTCCGGCTCCCGTTCACGTACTTTCCGCACGAAATGAGAAATGTTGCACTTGGAACAAAATCCAAAATATGTTGAACGGTGCTGACCTCATATCCGAGCTATGTGCTCGGTGTAGATTGGTTTAATTAGAACGTTTGGATCATCCATTCTTTACTGTTGCTGATATTTCAGCATGAAAGTGTAAACAAACAAAAAAAAACACTGCATATTCCCATGAAGACGGCACAAGAAGTCAAAGTAGTAATAACAACACTCTGTGTACAATGCTCATCACGTGTGAGAGTGATGGATGTCGGTTGGACGTCAGTTGGACCTAAGTCACATTAGGTGATGATCATGAACTCTCCTGCTGCAGGAAGCCGCCTCCTCCTGCTGTGAGTCGGCTGTGCACTGTGAAGATGTACTGACCTCTGCTGGTCACGGTACGTCACCACTCCTCAGAGAGACGGACGACTCCTGTGTGCTCACATCAAATCACTATTTGAGTCCCACTTGTTCCTCAGCCGTACAAACAATGTCGTTTTATCATTTTTAAACGATGCAAACGATGCAAATACCCAAGAGTGCGCAGTGACAACAGTCAACACTAATGGTGATGATCATATCAATCATAGCAACACTGAAAATAACCTACACACATTCTCATATTGTTATGTAACTATTGCTATTGTAGTTACCCAGGTTATTGAGAGTTAAAGGTTCGGTGCGCAGGGTTGAGTTAGATAGTGTCTAACTGCAGTGCCCTCGTCGTCTAAGCACCTCTCGTAAAAGAACCAATGTAGTGACTCTTCTTCATTTCTGTCGGCTGGAATGGAAATGAATTCACCTTATGTTTCACAGTGCACCTTTAACACGAGACTTACTGTCCGACAGTGACGTAAAGGACTCTGTGCAGCAATCGAAGTATGGCAACGAGAGGACCTGATTATCTCTAATGCCCTAATCAATCGAAACAAGGGAGTCATCAGGCAGAGCAACAGGTGGAGCTGCCTCCCGATCCACGTGCAGCGCTTTAAGAGGAACACACCCATTGTGTTGTCTGCCCTGATACAGTTTGATTGCTTTGTGATTTGGGCCCGCTGCGCTTCATTCGTTCCCCACCACTAGATGTCACTCATGTATCATCTGTAACCACGAGAGGAGAGGGAGAGAGGAAACTTCATATGGCACAAAGTGGCACCGGCCACATGGTTTGAGACATGGCCCCACATTTTCTGTACAGTCATGATGACGCATAGACATTAGACAAGTAGTGTGTGTGTGCGTGTGTGCGTGTGTGTGTGTGTGTGTGTGTGTGTGTGTGTGTGTGTGTGTGTGTGAGAGAGAGGAGAGAGAGGAGCTGGGACAGTAAGTGTGAGAAGGCGTCTCATTAGTCCGTCCCTGCTCCAGCAGAGTGTGGCTGCTCTGTCCCAGGAGAGAGTTTCAGACTGCTGGGAAACTCACCAACATACCGACAGCTGCAGCTCCACATGAACCTGATGAAAACTCTTCCTCCTAGTCG
>JAFBJT010105720.1:82696-118197 GCA_016785325.1 Chascanopsetta lugubris
ATATAAACAAAATAAATAAAGAAGTGCCAAATGATTCCCATATACATTCTTTGCACACATGCTCACAACGCAGAGTGCGGAGCCTGCAACCATTTGGACAAGGAGACAGCGTGTATGCAGAATCTTAACTACTGCTCCATTAGCTCCCAGTAATGATGCATGTCGTCCGTCTGTTTGCCTGTTGGTGATTTCAAGATGGCACACTGTTGCCCTCCGTCACTCTGGCCAGGATTTAAAACCTCGCAAATTGAAGAGAGGAGCAGACGGACATGTTCAAGGTATAGAGCCGAGCGTAGTGTTCAGAGTTAGGCTTATGAGAAAGAGGGAGGCAGCAGAGTGATAGATCGCCCACTATAGCCTTTTCCCCATTGTGAGGTATATTTGTCTGCTGCCGCTTTTGGAGAGCTCACAAAGCAACTCGACAATTGAAGATGCATTTTCTTTATGTGGGAGCTGGAATCTGTGATACACTGGGAATTTTATTTTTTTTTTCTCTTAGCCTCAGTTGTTTATGGGAAGCAAGTGTCAGAAAAGTACTTGAGTCTCCAAAGTGTCAAATGATAAAAGGTGGAATATGAAAAACTCATGCGCTTATTTTCCGATCACTCGGCGCCGTGGAAGTCAAACTTCCCACTTTAAAGTGTCGGGAATGTATACAACAAAAGAGAGCTGATGGATTCCTCCACTGAATTAGACTATGATTATTAAATCATAACCGACACACTGAGCAGCGAGTAATACGGCCTAATTACTATTCTTTCATAAAAGCGTAGTCTTATCCACGCTCGGGCACAATGGAGAAAGTATAGAAAGTATATGAATACATGTAGCGCCTAAACCCATAATGCAGACAGATACATTATGCATCCCAGCAATACTTTATAAGATTAACTGCAATATCATATTCCAATTTGAATTATTAACTTTATTGAAGTCATGGCATCGACATTAGTGTTGATAATAAGCAGAGGAAGGAAGAACTATAGGTGACGCATTCGAGAATAGAACATGCCGTGTTATATTTTCAATAATCATAATAATATAATCACTAACCTGCCACTTCCTCAGAGGTGCAAACTTCACTCTCTGTTCTTTCTTTGTGCCTCGTATCTGTGGACCTGGTCGCAGCCACGTGCGCTCCGTCTATCTCCTGAGCAAGGAAGGCCTCCAAATACAGTTTTTGCCGCCGTGAGATAACGGGTTTCTCGTGTCAGTTCCTGGAATCACCGGCCTCTCCGATTTGTCTCCGGCTGATATTTTCTGGACGGCAGTTCAGTATCTGTGGCCGTGTAATTAATCAGCGATAGTAGTGGTGGTGGTTCAGCACTATCAGTCCTCCTCTGCACTTATCTGGATGTTAAGCCCCATGTAGACAAAGGAATTACAGTTTGCCCCAATGATGCCCAGGAGCTTGTGGGATACAGAGAGGAGTCGTTAAATGATAAGATGGTGATGCTTTGCCAAACTGATGGAATTCACTTTAGACCAACGTGTGTTATTAACATAGTATTATTTTCAATAGCAATATAGTACATTTTTCAGAATAGAGTGTAAAAAAGGCTGAATGCTGCACATGCGCAATGCCTCGGTTATTAGTATGACCTTTGACCCAAGTTCCCCTGCATGTATCTGGCTGATCTCCATTTCTGTCAGGAGTTTAAAATCCAAATACAGCACTGTTGCCTAATGCAATATTTCAAGATGTATGTCCTTCACATTAACTATTATTTCCCTTGTGGTTAAACATCAACACTGCATATGACAATATGAAGTGAAATGTTTAAACTTGTTTACATTCAAGGAATTACATTAGATTCGGAGCAGCTTTACATTTCAGAAGACCGACCTCCTTCATTGAAACACCAACATATAAATAGATAAATAAATATAATTAAGGTTTTCCATCATCTTGTTAAAACTGCATGGCTTGACTTAATGACCACAATGAAACTTAATGACCACAATTCAATAAATACACCTTTGTTGAAGACCTGCCATGACATCATGACACAGTCCTTTGTTAAGTAGCCAATCACAGTGGACCTAAGAACTTTGTCAAAGCAGAATACCACAGGGAGCAGAACAAATGTCACTGAGCTGTAACACGTAATTCATCAGGGTGCTCCGAAGTGTATTGAGTTTGTCAGCGCATGTTCAGATGAGACCATTATAATGTTTCCCTGAGAATCTACAATTCTCAGGAGAGAGGACGAGGTTTAATCATGACTCCGCCGTAATTGCATGGTCATGTGATTACATCCTGATTGTTGCGCCCCAGGGTCAAACCCTCTCTCTGCTCCCTTATAAGCACCGTGCTCAAAGTATATGTCCAAGTGTTAAATCCCACATTGTGTTTCAAATGGCTGTCCCAGAATGTGTGGCTTGTCAAATCAGCTCCCTCTTTGACCCCGGCGCCCGAGAAATCCACTCCTGCTGCCACAGTGTGTGTAACCTGAGGTAACACTTTCCCCACAAGTTGTTGTAGCGTTATTGGAACATCCTGCCGCACGTCACAGCCACTTTCTAATGACTGCTCTCCCCGCTGCTGCGACTGACGTGTAACATGTCACTCTTATCCTCGACAGTCTTAACTAGAAACCAAAATGTTTTGAATGCGAGGTGGAGGAGGAATAGGAGGAATGGGGGAGGGGGGGGGGCTGACTCCATCATGCCTCTCATGCAGCACCTTCAAACCCTCGTAGCTTTCGAGTGAAAAGATTCCGTGGCAAAAAAAACAAAAAAAAATCTCGGGCTGAGAATAACATGCACCAGGAGGCAGGAGAGACACTGCATCAGGGACCAATTTACATCATGACACTGTCGAGATGGAGCCTATGAGGCGTTACATCTGGAGCATTCTAAAATTATGTGCACATATATTTGAATATTATCACCAAGTTCACTCTGTGCAGATCTCAGAAAGGCATGCAAAATTAGTCGAGTGGATTAATTGTGGCATGGTCCCGTCATGATGGCGTGGCCAGGTGCATTGTGGGTGCTTTGCTGTGTGTTTGGGTATCACAGGGGAAACAATGAGACCAACGGAACAGCCCATGATGCAGTGTATGTCTGTTTATTTGAAGTGTTCATTATCAATACAGTACAGAGGAGTGCACACATTGCTGGTTGTGCACACAGATGGTCCGCTTACGTGCTTTCACGTCGCGCGCGAGCCGACCATCTGTGTGCGAGAACCAGAGTGCGCGCACTTTTTGCATGGCTGCAGAGGCGAGTCCTCTCCATGCAATCTCATTGGTTGATACACCCCCAAACACACATCCATGATTAATTAAAGCCTCCAAATGCAGACCTTTTGAACCATGAGCCCCGCTGCAGCCACCTTTCCTCTCTGACAGAAGTGGGCCTGGGCATGCACTTGATGCACATTAAAGGTGCAGTATGTAAGATTTAGTGATATCTAGAGGTGAAGTTGCGTGTTGTTTCCATCGCCTCACCCTTTTGAGCATGCAGGAGAATCTCTGGTAGACTTCATTAAATCTCAAAAGATGTTTAGTATGTCCACTCTGGGCTACTGTAAAAACATGGCGGCCCCCGT
Organism: Chascanopsetta lugubris; assembly: GCA_016785325.1. NCBI lineage: Eukaryota > Metazoa > Chordata > Actinopteri > Pleuronectiformes > Bothidae > Chascanopsetta > Chascanopsetta lugubris. The sequence continues at coordinate 86,253 of JAFBJT010105720.1, forward strand.
AGAGAGGATCCACTTCTCATGTAAATATACACTATTGGGCTCTTTTAAGGTTAATGGAAAAAAAAAAAAAAACATTCAGACGATTATAAACTCATGAAAATGTCAGTATTTAATTGATTTGTAGTGAAAAAAATTACCTAAATATCACACACTGCACCTTTTAAATCACAGGATCATTAAAACAAGTGTTTACCTTTAAATATCTCCACAACTCTCCGGCTCAAAGAGCACATTACTGTGAAAAATGTCCAATTGATTATTTAAAGCGGCTCTCCTGCTCAGCTGCACGCTTAACAAATCAGCTTTTAAAGCCTAAAACCCATCCTGATGCTGAAACCGTCATTAACCGAGCAGGAAGCGCCGCTCCCATCCTACCTTGTGTTGAGAGCATCAAGCCTCATTTTGAGGCGTCGCTGCTCTGTTCCTGATTCAACAGCCAATTTAACATTCGACCCAGTTTCCGCCAGGATCTCTGCTGGGACACAACCCAGAAGTGTCATACAGCAGAACCAGAATAATAAGGCCCTCCATTCTGGAAATGAAAGCAAATGATGTAGCCTGTTTTAATGCGCTATAGATCCACATAGGAGCGAGCGGGGGGGGGGGGGTATCTCCCTGGGGGGGGGGGGGGGGGGGGGTATCTCCCTGTATGGGTGATCTGCTTATTTTAAGAGGAACACTCAGTCGCTGCTGTGATTGCAATCAATGTTAGATGAAATGGGAGGGCACAGAGAAACAGACAGGATGGCACACCGGGTTGCAGTGAAGGCTAATTGTGAGCCCCCTGGCCCCCTGGATGTCAGTTTGCCATGGAAATGACAATACTTTTATGCAATCCTGAGGAATGTAACTTTCAATATAATGTAACGAGTCCTTACCACACCGTGGAATGGCACAGGGCTTGGCGTACTCAATCGTTAATGTGCAAACTGGATCAAAACAACCCGATTGCATTTTCTAACTTACTTTCAGAGAGCGAGTTGCAGTCTGCCAGCAGGTCTCACAGGGGATTTTTATGTGTTTTAACGGAAGTTAGTGAAGTACATATTGTCTCGGAGGTGAACTGCGGATTGCACCGGTCTAATTATAGGAAGGCTGGTATTGACAGCGGAGTCCTTCCGCGTGTGTGTTTAACCTTAAGAAGTCAAATACATCTAAACATCCCCATCAGTGTTGCTCCATGCTGCCCCCGCGACGCTTATTAATGAAGAGAATTATCATAAATACTTTGAGAGAGAAAAAAAAAATAGTCTGGATTATGTGTTTGGGCTTCCGCACATCTAACACAAGCCTGCAGAGTTAACTCACTCACCAGCACAATCTGTTCTAAATATGTTCACTTTAATTGATTTATAACTGGATGTTGCATAACTCTATCAATTGTATAAGACACTACACTAGTTCTTTCATATCGCTCGATGACTACTTGGCCAGCATTTAAAAAAAATATATTATTATGTAATTGCTCCACATTTTAACTCGATATTGTAGCCTGTTATATCAACCATTCATTTATCAACTGCGGGTGTTTATTTTATTTCTATTCCAAGTTCCCAACTCTGCCTTTTTCTATATATATATGTATTTTCAAATAAACAGTCAACACCGAAGCTCTGCATCAAACCAACCAGTAAATGTCTCTAGATCAATTCCACACCAGCCCATCACCTATGATTTGAGCCATATTCTCCACATGTTCTTCTGTTCTTGTGGCTGAGTCTGTTATTTACTAAATACCTTTGGATTGTTGTTGCTCTTGTAGTCATCGATATGTCTCCCTAGTCAAAATTGTGTGGTCTTATATAACTTTTTTCATAAGCCATTACGTCACTGAGCTTCACTGCTTATTCATCCCTTATCATAACTTTATGAAAGCAGCTTGGATGGTACCAAAGCAATGTGTTACTTTTGAATATGTATTTTAAAAGAATTGTGCATATACTTGTAATCAACTGATAGAGGTCCTTCTGATAGTAAGTGTCACTCTGAATCAGACATTTGCTACGATACCTAATCCAGACTTTATATGTCATATAGTACGCCACACACACACACACACACACACACACACACACACACACACACACACACACACACATTGTGTTATTCAATAACTTGGGGACTTTGCTGCAAGTTCATTGTTGTGGCTCATGCTGAAGTGCAAATTGTCCTGATGTGTATGCAGTGTTAATGAAGCCACTCATTCCTCTTGATGCTTGTTATGATGTTTTAATCATGTCTCCAGTGTTCTCATTTTGGTGCCATAATTACCGCGGCTTATAGAGGACTCTGAAAAGAAAGAAAAAAAATAGTTCTTTAATGACTTTATATGTCATTGATGCGGCTGTGGCCTGATCCACATTTTCCCGTCCGACGTGCATTGAAGCCAAAAAGCAACTAGGTGCAAAGCATGTAAAATGCAGGCATGCTGTACACAAACAAGCGTCTGTGTTATCTGGGGCAGCATCGCTGTAAATCACAGCCTCAGTAGCTGTTGTGGAAGAACGCCTCTCTCTCTCTCTCTCTCTCTCTCTCTCTCTCTCTCTCTCTCTCTCTCTCTCTCTCTCTCTCTCTCTCCCCCTCTCTCTCCAAGCATGTTTCCACCATCCAGTCTCCGATGTTACAGTCATAATTAGCCCAGATTAATGAGGAGGCCTCTTCAGAATGAAACGTATGAATAATAAAGGTGTTGTTGTGCAAACACCATTTCATCTTCCATTGTAATCTTCACGCACTCCTCATGTGGGACAGTGAAGGGAGAGGCACGTTATTAGATTTATTAAGGCCACGCTGACTATTTGTGCCTGTGAATATTGATGAAAGGGGAACGTCTCGTCTTTTACATAGACATTTAAAAGTGACATTTGAGCAGCATGTATGAATTAATTACGCCGGGGTTGTCATATAATTATTTGGCCTTCGGAGGAAAACTTTTTTCCGAACATACCTGAGATGAATCTTTCATGTGAGATGCATTTGACAGTGGAGAGAATCCATTAAGTCTCAGCGGCTTTATCGTCTTCAGCTTTTACTGATAATTAAGCCCATGGGGGAAAGATTATGAGTCCACTGAGGGATCATAATGGCTAAGGGGGATAAGGCTGAGATGATCATTGTGCAAACACACTGGCAATGACTTCCTGAGAAGCCCTTAGCATAAACCATCTACGTTGTGTGTGTTTCATGAGAAATGTTAAGTGCCCTCCCTTTATTATTTATTGTTTGTTTGCACGGCCACAAGCTGAGAGGCCTCCTGAAGGACATGTCAGCACCAGAGTCCAAAAAACATTCCTGCATCTCTCTCTGGTTTGCAGGACATTCAGCTTGTGCCGCATTTTCCTGCGTGTTGATCATCAACATCCCCACGCACATAAATAGATGAAATATTCAGTGTTTTGCAGGAGGAAATCAGCACAGAGTCGCTGCTAATAAGAAACCTACACCGGGATGGGATCAATGAGTCGCAGTTGCCTCTTGATTTCTGAATGAAAGAGCCGGCATGTTCCTCCAGATAGCTTCCCCTGATGGGCCCGTGTTGAAGAAATCACTTGTGAAAATGGAGGCTGCAAAAGAGAATTGAATATGTCTGCCTGTTTTCCCTGCGCTCGCTCTGTGAAGGTTACCTAAAATGAGCAATGCAGCCATCCAACTCTCTCCCAAAAAAGGGGGACTGCTTTGTACTATGTTAAATTTAGCATGACAGGATGAAAGTTAATTTCCACATTAAACAAATGTGCTGATCTCTGATTTCGGAGCAACAAACACAAACGCTCAGTGAGACCAGTGAAAAGTGGAGAGAAAGTAGAACAAACTTTTCCTCAGAATCCAGGCCAATGCCTTACCCTTCTGCCAAGTTCTGCTTTTTTATACCCACAATGCCAGTGATGTTCTATGATTAGGTCGTTGCATGAACTGTGTAGAAGCCCACACACACATTCACACACAGCTTTGTATTCTACTAATTGGAGTTTTTGAAGGAGGCAAGTGAGTAGGACGAAGAAAGCTAAATCTGCTCTCATCTTCCAGCCGCTCCCCCCGATTCCCATGCTCCTTCCCAACTTGTTCCAATACGTGATGATCTCCAACATCCCCAAGGAAAGAGTGAAAGCCCCTTCAGAAGTTGTTGATAGTTGACCAGCAGGCATTAACAAAGACAGTGCATGATTTTGGCAGCACGCAACCTCTGGGCCTTGGCAATTCAGGACCAGGCCTGTTTGATCTATAGAGAACACAGTGCGGATGTCAGCAGCTGGGAACAGTTATTTCCCCTGGGACGCAGCCAGTGGGGACGGCTGAATCCAAGGGGCTAAAAATATGTTTGTCAGGTAGAAAGTCAGACGTGGGCAGTGGAAAGGCTTTGAAATGCAAAATGAATGCCTGTCACTGACACTGGGCTGGGGAAGGATGATTGTCGTGGCGTTTCACTTCCACGCAGATAAGTCTGTATCACGCCATGATGGATGATACCTAATTATCTGCAGCAGAGCAACAGCGGGATTATGCCACAGTTGACACTGTAGTTGATGTACTACAGTATCAAAAAGACAATGAGAGTTTAGTCGATCATCAGTTATAGTCCAGGCAAAGTGATAGTTCTGTAAAACACCATTAGCTTTGTCCGGACTGAAATATATCTGCATTGATGTGCTTTACCCGTTTTTATCTGTCTCTAAATAGCCGATCCTTTGCAACCCTGCATGTAAGGAAAAATGTCAAAGAGGTGTCCTTATCAGCAACTCTTCCAAATTCCCTCTACCTGCTCTTGATTAAGAGTAGGCCCAGACACAAAAGAGCAAACACACTTATCAGACGTGGATCAGGGAAGAAAAATAACCCTGGCCACTGTGGCACCCCCCCCCCCCGCCTTTTTTTCTCTGAGACCTCTCTGTGAGAGGGAGGTTCTCTGAGACTTCTCCGAGAGAGGGAGGGGTCGTGCGGTCGAGGAGGACATACGAGTGCAGGGGGGGTGGACGAGGAACAACTTGTCAAGATGGCGGATTATAAACACGACACTCCATGTGGGTGGAGGAACTAAGTGATGCCGCTTGCCCCTTGGGTGGCTCCACCCGCGTCCGTAATGAATGCGAGTGGCGCCACGTTGGCATTCATCATTCAGACCTTTTTTCGGCAAGGTTCTACCTCACATAAGTCACGGCTCGGGCGGGATGCGGCCCGCAAGGACACGCCCGATGCCACAGTCCCTTTAAATAATCCCGTCAGCTGTGGCTCGGCGCACCTGTTTGCAACAGAACCATCAGCCATTGTATCGGGCGTTGTTGAAGCCGAGCAGAAGTTTGCTGCTAAGAAATGTCAAGGGGACTATAAAAAAATACAACAATAACTCCTAGCATGAAGACAGAGTCTGCCTGTGTTATTCACAGTCTCTTAGTAAACTTTAGGTGGTGAGGTGAGGTATCATAAATGACACTGGCAGGATACAACGTGATTTCACAGATCTAAGAATAAACCGCCGCCTTCGCCGCACCACGCTCTCACAAGTGGAGCTGCGATGGATTTTTTTTTTTTACGAATGAAGTGTTGAGGCCAGAAATCGGGGTGTATGTCAAAACATCTCGTCTGTCTCCTCCTTTTTTTTTTTTTTATTACTCACTTTTCAAAAAGGAAAATGCTTTGACTTGACTTGTGTTGTCCTCAAACGCACCATTGTGGGAGATGATGTAGCGCTGGAGAGTGTGGAGAATATAGATGTAGAGTTGCGATTAGAGACGGAATCAATCATTGCTCAGTCTCGGACACCTACGCACTTTGTGTGTTAACTCGGGTTTGGACGACGGCTTGCACAACTCAAGCCCACATAATAAAGGATTAATGAACTATTTGCCGGCGTGATGCATATTAAGCCTCACTTAACAATCTGTCGGCCGAGGTTTCTGCAGCCACTTGGTCTGGGTGATAGATTTCAAAGTGGGATGCAGCATCAATCACTGTCCCGCCGTGATTGGTTTATTTGTGTGTGCGGCGGCGGTGGCCCTCCGTCTCGTACGAGGCGAAGGTTGGGCTGATTGCTCCCTCGGCCTCCCTACATTCATTTTAGCCACCTGACACCGTGTTATACACCCGGTGCTGAGCGCAGAAATGCTTATTTACACTTGGCCGTGCCCGGCCTCCGCATGCGCAATATTATTTGGGTGTCCCGGCGCCGGATCGGTCGGCGCGCGGCGTCACACCAAGGTGAGCAGGTTTAGTAGTCTGGTTATTGCCTCGCTCTCTGCTTTTGTCCATTTATCCCCATATAGGTTAGATGTGGGAGCGGCGGTGTGTTTGTTTTTGTTGGCCTGCCCGTCTTCTGGCACTGCCGCTACGATAGCTGACTGACAAGTGGTTAAGATGTCTCTTTGTGCTTATCAAAAAGTTGGCACCTAAGGGTGAAAAGCTTTGCTCCCTATATCTGCTCTGAAGCTGCAATAGAAATGAGGTTTTTCGGAGCTGGCAGCACATACAGGTACAGTGTGTAGTGTGTAGAAATGCAGTATACACAGACATCCATACCATAATAGACATAAATTCACATTTCTGTGTACAATAATAGATAGGAATGAATAATAATAAGTCTAAGTATCCCCACTTCTGTTTAGCTTAAGAGCACATATTACTGGACCTTTAATGTAATAGAGCCTTATGCTTTTGTCATTGTATACATTTTTCAAATTCTCCCATTGTTGTCTTTCACTGGTCTATTGTTATGGTATAACATGTTGAGTTTAAAGGCCTGTTTTCTATGGTTAGACCTGAAACCTCAATATGTAACAAAAGCAAAGTATCAAAGCAGCTGAACAGAGAGATGACGTGCGTGTACTCGCTTGAAAACAATGAGAGTAGAAATGTTTTCATATCACGTTGCTCTACATTCTTCCTCGGGCCAGAAATAGAACGAGGATAGACAACAAAGAGGAGAATGCATATTTCCGATCCAGCTCCACTTTTCCCCCTCACACTGGCTTCAGTCTCGTGATCAAAGTGTCATTAATTGTCACTTGAGAAAAGTAAACAGCGTGAGGACGACGTCAACACGGCGAGCCTCCATGTTTGACTCACTTAAAACGAATGATTTTCCCCACTGAGGAAAAAAAAAATTCAGGAATAGTTTCCGACTTTGCCGAGAGTTAGATGAGAAAATCAAATCACCCTCGTGTTTGCATGGTATATACCTGGAGCCAGTTAGCTTAGCATAGTGGCTGGGAAATGGGGGTAAATGTCTGCATTTGCTTTGCAAAGCTCACTAATCAACATTTGACAACCGCTGCTGCTCCATGTAATAAACAGTAATTATCTGAACCCCAGCGGCAGGAATTATAGTGCGTGCTGTTATTTGGTTAATACAGTACACTTATGTCTGCCTGCTGGTGCTGATACATGGATACTTGGGGCTAAGTTTGTCTTGGGGAGCGGGGGTTGGAAACATTTCAGAGTTGCTGCCATGCACCTCCGTTATAGGATGAGGTGATACATTAGTGTGGTTTGACTGTCGGGCCTGTGTGGTTGGATAGAGCTCATTTGAATGTCGTTGTATTTGAATTTTATTGAGCAATATCAGCTCTCATGGCATGACTAATTCATCTTTGTTGGATATTAAAAAAAAGTCTATAGAAAGTCCAAATCAGAGGAGTCGAAGAGTTTCCGTGTTTCACATTGCTGTGCCGCTCTCACTGATCCACAGTCAGTGGCTGATTTTAGTGGAGATAGCATTACTGTTACCGGGGATCAAAAGAATGGAGCGCGTCAAGCAGAAGCAGGCAAGCAATGAAGACACAAGAGGAATTCCAAACATCCTCGTCCAGATGCGCACTCTCCTGGCATATCGATGCACTCCCTCTTTGTCCTTCATGAAGAGAGAAGCGGCCTGCATTATGCATCCTTGCTAAATATTCCGCAAAGTGTTGTTGAGCGACAGAAGTTTTCTTGCAAAATTAGCTTTGATATGTGTGCACGCAAACAATGAATTTTACAAGGAAAAGAAAAAAACTGGGAATAGATATCCTCAAGATATGTTTAAACTTAAAAGCTTGTTGATGTTTGGAACATACTTTCCCCCAATTATCACACGCGCCAGATAACATCCTGTTGACGCAGTTTCGTGAAAGTTTTGCACATTGGATTTTTTACATGACTCAATGGATTTTGCATATGTGGTGATATGCACATATGGTATTACACATGTGACCACATGCACATATAGTTTGCATGTGTTATCACATGCACATGTGATTTTGCACATGTGGCGGCGTGCGCATATTATTTGCACATATACAGTAGTTGCGTGCACATATGATTTTGCACATTTGGTGATATGCACATATGATTTTACGTATACGGTGGTATGCACCTATGATTTTGCACATATGGTGGTATGTACATTTTGCGCATGTAATCTCATGGACAATAGATACTTCACATGTGGTCATATGCACATACGATTTGCACATGTGGTCAAAGGATTGCATTTTTCACATATAAACATATCCAACGCATGCTTTTGCCTGTCGGTTCACTTGGGTTCCCTCATGTGGTTACATACTTACATGACTGCACACATCAGTATGTAAAAGCTGTAAAGGTTTGTTTTTATGCTTTTATTGTACTTATCAATATTAAAACATGGGCTTTTATGATCACATGTTTGGCTAACCTAACAAACTGTGCATATTAGTTAGTAAACAGCACTAAAGGTGTTTGCCAGAGACGATGATGAGCTTGGAGAAAACGTCCTCTCCAACATTAGACGAGATCGGCATAGTCTCTTGTTATTGGTATGATCTTAAGTGTAATGCCTCCTCCAGATGGCCCTCCTCAATTGAGCTATTTGTTCCCAACAGGCTGTGGAAAACAGTGCGGTTACTCAGGCTCCTGATTATTATGTGTATTTTGAGCGTATCGCCGTGCCCTTCACGGAAATAATCACAGGGGCGTGACCGATATTTGTGGAATTAGAACCCTGCTGTGGTCGAAACCACAAGGATAATTGGGAAAATTCTAATCATAATTCATAAATAGTGAGGAAAGGTCAAGTTAACCATTCATTGGCATTTCTTCTGATAACCCCTTAAAGGACATAGATACCCCCATCAGTATGCATTTGCTCATCATCACCTCGCGTAATATGCACATTTATAGTGAAAAGGTCAGTTTAGTAAAAAACAGATAAGACATCTGTTCACATAAGTCGGACTGAAATGTATTGACTCAGTAGCTAACAAGATATCCCCCCACTACTAATACATCCGACATATGACTGACGGATACCATGCCGGATCACTGGCCACCACAGAGGGTTAAGTGAAAACGAGGCGTTAATACCCCCCAGGGGATGAGCTGACCTGCCACTGTGCACAGCGTGACTGGAAATATGACCAATAGATTCATTTTGGATTTTATAACATTCCCGGTGTATTGATGATGCGCTGGAATGAAATCACTATGTGCGGTGCTCATCTGATTACATTGCCCTTTCATTCTTCCAGGGGTCAATGATAATTTCTAGATTAGTTGATTGCTGTCTGGGTCAGACTTTAAGCACTACACCTTATGATTTAAATTGAAGAGGCTCCCTGCTTATCTTTTAAATTGCCCCTGTTTAATTAATATGCGTCCATGGTGTAGAGCTATTTTTATGGGGTCCCAGAGATGACAGTAAAACAAAAATCCATTACAATTCTAACTACCAAATGTTGGTGTCTAGCATTTAGTGACATCTAGTGGTGAAGTTGGAATACCTCTTTCCTCACTCGTTCCCTCCAGGCATATGGGAGAACCTATGGTAGCCACTATTCTAGATACTTGGTATTTAGTTCGCCCATGGTGAGCTACTATAAAGACATCGTGGTGCAATATGGCCCCCTCTGTTGGGGGCCGCTGCTCCTGATGTAAATATTCTCATTCTTGTGATGACAAAAAAAGACTGTTAATTGACTCAGGTGATTATTATGTATTTGATTCCTGCTGAAAAAAATTAGAATAATTCAACTAAAATCTGTTCATGGAGGACCTCAGATATGAAAAAACAACAATTTAAGGAACCGTGATTTAGTGTATATGTTGTATCATTTGAATAAAGTTTGTAGTTTATTCAGATTCACATGCAGTATTGATCTCTTTGGATCTCCATACCTGACCACACAGTTTACTTTAGACTGATGACAGTGGATCCTCCTGGAGAAGCTCGAAGCTGATACCTTTTAATGGAGCATCCTGCTAAAGTTAATGACTCTGCGCTCCGCAAATTGGCTCATCAAGCATTTCGCAAAGATATCATCTTGTCTGCGCATATATTTTTTTTTCCACATTCAGCATATTGAACCATCTCAATCCAAGGATATTTCACATCAGACACCTTATACAGATATCGCTCTCCATAATGAATGTGAGCAGAGATTACGTTCACATTATACAGCTCATCATAATCAGGATCATTCTCACAGAGGAAATGTGCGATGGGTGAATTTCAGAAAAGTACACATCTCTCTCCGACATACCCGAGGCTGCCTCGACTTTCATCTGGTGAACTATCACCTTTCAGGTTGCCTCATTACACACCTTGATCTTTTATGCAGTTGTGTGAAAACAGAAGCCTTGCGGTGCTTTGATCCGCCGCATAAAAGCTCCCCAAGAACTGAGTGTTTCAAGGTGGAATAGACCACGTTAGACTAAAATATTGTTTGATACACGGGCGCATTATTGACCATGAAACAAAAAGCTAAATATTGACCTCATGAAATATTGAAGCAGATATATGACAGAGTGTAGAACATCATGAAAATTGTCCATTTGTGTGAGGACATCTTATCCAAGTCCGGCCCCTGCTGGGAAAGTGCATTAACACTTGCAGATACTATAACACTGCCACCGGAGTGGTTTTTAGCACATTAAAACCCCGCTCTGGCCGGCAGTGTTAAAGATGATGGGATTTCCTTTCATGCATCCATCAGTGGCAGCAGCAGCTAAGCGACTTGAGCCACATTACAGTGTCTCAAGAACACCTCAATGTGTTTTTTGACAATGGTGTTTAACTGATATCTAGGGTTAAGGCTGCCTCGTGAACATAATATTTCATTGGCATCTTGAGAAAAATCTTTCAAATGCGTTTCAAATGTTCTGTCGGACTTGAGAATGAAGAGATTAGATTTTGAAGGGTAGAGCTCAGTGACCTCACAAAACACATATTTGGCCTTGTGAACATGAAAGCTCCACAAGATTCGAAAATTTTCCTTTTAAACTTGGCACAAATGGTCTCTTGCTGGAATGGATTAACTGATTTAATTTTGAAGGTCAAAGGTCAAACTTCTGTTGGCCTCAGAAAACGTCGGAAGACGTTTGATATCTCGATCTGCCTGTGTCTTGTGTCTTGGCTGTTTTATTGATTTTATAGTTACCTATAGTTATGGTGACCTCATATTAATGTGAATCTAAATTATTCTGAGCACTGGCATAACCACGGGCCATTAATTATTGTTTATCAGCTCCAGCTTCTGAGCTAATGATCTGTTGAAAGACATCAGCAGCTGTAGGAGGCTTCAATTTCACGTGCAATTTGTGGATATTTGCTAGCTCTTCATCTCTGTTGCTCAGACTTGTGTTTGAACAGTTAAACATTAGCTCAAACGGGGCCATCATTTGGGAATTACAAACTCCTCAGTGACTTCAAAAGCACAGGCCTCATTTGTACTGACAAAGAATAGAATGTGATGATTCATCCACTGCCCTCGTCTTTGGAAACATTTTGGGTGATAAGCTGAACCCGCTCTGGCTATGCCAACATGGCAAAAGTACACCAGTTGCTCCTATGTAACTGGCCCCGCCCTCGCTGCCTCGCCCACGCGTGACATATCCGTCCTATCTGTCGCCTGCCGACTTGACATAGGTCACACAGGTGCTGATAATCAAGGCTGGAATTAAACATGCAGCGTCTCATTACCATGTTGATTTTTATTGGCTGTCACCGCCGGCTCCCCGCTGAGAATTAGACGCGTTCGCTAATGTCATGGAAATCAAGGCCCAGGCAAGTTTCGCAGGAAGGTTCAAATCAAAGCAGCTGCATAGATGATGTACAGTGGCATTTCATGAGTTTGAGCCTGATGATGCTGCTGACGGCATCAGACGATGCCGTAGATTCCTCTGTGGTCGCGATAGTATCCCATTAATTCTCTCCAATGATGTCATCTATTGAACTCAGTGCATCAGAAAAACACAGATGTGGCCTTTCGGATGGTGAACTCACTGACCTGTGTGCCAGCCGCAACACTTTGCCATGATATAATCGGCCTAACAGCACTTTAGTTTAGTGAAATATTGAAAAGTAGATGAGGTGAGGGCACTCCCGGTGACTCCACCAAGCATTAAAAGTTTCATTTGCAATGACATAATTGCGATTTTACGTCACTTAGCATAACTACATCCCACAACAGTGAAGAACAGGGCTCGTTGTAACCCATATACTATCATTGGCTCATCTCCTCTCTTTGTATGTCGAATAGGACTGAGCTACACCAGAGCATCATATGTGGCATTACATTGAATCTCCTCTATCATCTCTGTCGAGCCCCAGATTTGGTTTTGCAGTGTCCCTTTAATTGTTTACCCCCGTTCTCCTGTTTGAATATGCATGCAGAGGGAAGAGCAGTCGTTCTCCCAAGGATATACTGTAGACTGCAAGAGTTTGGATCAAAACAGAACTGGCTCAAACCGGATGCCGCTCAGCAAGGAGTTAACCTCGTTTTCTGCCTCGATTGGATTCAGAGTGTTTTCGAGAGAGAAGGTGAAGATTTGAAAAGTTTTGCACAGATTAAATCGGCCTAAACAGCGTGGTGGCGTTAACACCCGCAGAGCGTGTGGCTGCGAGATCTTATCAGGAGGCTGATATGAACCTAAATGTGAAATAAAGAGTCAGAAATAGTAAATGAACTTTACTTTCCACGCCACTGAGGGAAATATGTTTATAAAGGGATGAACTCATGAGCTCCCTCTGATGTTACACTGCCTTAAAGGAGAATGATCTGTTCTGACCAGGCTCTGGAAACGCCCACCATGCGAAGTTGAATATGGGTTTGCCCATAGCTTTGTCTTTTATTCCCCAAATATGATGCGACTGACATGAGTCACAGACGTCGTTCTTCAACATCTGCCTCTCCTCTTGTTTTGCTTTCTAGTCCAACAGCGATCATTTAATAGAACAGTTATGCAACACAGTGATTGGAATGGGAATCTAGAACAGGATTTACATAACCCTGTCTTGTTTTTAATTTGAAGTGAAAAACGGACTTCTAAGTTTTGCAATAAACCAAAAAAGACTTGGTTGTGTGACGGCGTGTTTTTGATGATGTCACAGATAAGTGGGTTTGACTGAGAGACATGTTTCGTTGAATATTGTTATAGATAATTTTAAGGTGGAATTTCTCAATTTAGTAGAACTGCTTTCTTCTTGTGGACATTTCATTTCCAGATAAAAGTCAACGTCAGGCTCAAGATCAGATAAATATTACTGCTTGTGTTGGGCATCTAGCACCCAAGGAATACGATGGCATTTGTTTCGGTGTACGATTAAAACACAGACGATGGGGATGGAGTGGAATCTGCAGCTAATTTGTGAAGAAACATACAAATACATACAATTAACTTGATTTAAATACACTAAAGTTGGATGAGGTTAATGAACGTCTGATGCTCCTTCCCTCGGTATCCACATTGACAGAGCTCCTCTGTCCTCCTCTGTCCCCTCAGCTACTCCAGCCAAGCAGCTCAGTGTCCAACATTAGAGCTCTGCAGTGGAATCATGCGTCTCCTAAGTGCAAACCTGTGTAGCTGTGTGAACCTGTGAGCCAGAGCCCTGTTTTCCGAGAGATCCACACATCATTGATTGGATGCATTCATTGGAAGGGAAAAAAAAAAAAGTTTGACCTGATTTACAGGAAGTAGTTTTGTGGGAAATCAGGATAAACCTCATAAATATGTCATGATGAGACCAGATTCAGTGCCTGATGTAGTATGACAAACCCCAAGCCGCCGCAGACGATGATGCTTGTGGCCATGACATTGCTCAAATATAGCACAGAGATGAATACTTAACATTGTGAGGGCTGTTACGTTAGAGGCTGTCGGTGTCATCGAGCTACCTTAAGAACTAAATTTGTCGTGGGACGGAAATAAGACTGAACTTTTCAGCTAGCAAGAAAGTAGCAGTGGGAAATATACATTAAGTTAGGCTTAACATGCTATTTTAAATCCATAATATGAAGATGCAGGTGGTATGATTGCACACTTTGTCTAAATTAACTTTTTCCCAATACCCCTGTGATGAACTGCCGTGCAAAGTGCATTTAGATGGCGCTCTTAAAAATGACTCATTTTCATCATTTCCAATATGCTTCCATTAGTGTTGTGATTGGACAGTTAAACTAACTGGTTGAGGTCAGGGAAGAGTGGTTTCGCTTTGACCTATCAGTTTGATAATAGAAATCACTAAGTCACAGCTTTGGGATGCACTTGAGCAATAAAAGCAACATCTAAAATAGCATTCAATACATCATTTAAAGCAGCTTGGCTGCCACTTAGAGACAATAGTGAGAGTTTCATTGACGTCTGTCGTCTGTCAGGGACAGACATTTGTTTTGAAAGAGCTGCATGGCCTCCAGTCAAATGGGGAAAAAATAATGATGAATGATTCTCAAAAGAAGGAACACGGTTGTCAGAGGCAGCTCAATTTGGAAAAAAAAAGAACAACAAGTGGCAAAGTCCATTTCTTACTAAAGCCACATCTGCCCTGTTAATACCTGATACAGGCATGAGTTACCACCTCTAATCAGATCTCATTTCCCTGCTCTCTGCGCAAACACCTTTGAGCGTCAGTGGTGTTTACACACACCAAATATGTTGTCTGTACAGGCCACTCTGCAATGACAGGTAGACAGCTACCCTTGTCACTTTGTTTGTGTTTGAAGACAAAGAGAGGGGGAGAGAGAGCGAGCAGGACAAGGCAGGGCCGAGCCAATCAATGCTCTGCACACATCTCTACAAAGAAGATTTGAAATAGTAAAACAAGGGGATCGATATGCGGCGGTTTATGTTGATACAGTCGGGGGGCTGCCATGGATGAGTGAATCGATAAGAAACAGCTATTAGAATATTATATTATATTCATATTGTGACTTGAGAATATCAGCTGCTTTAGGAAACATTCTAATTCCACATCACAAATAGAATGTGGCCACATGCTGATGCATCTAATGACTAATGACTTTAATGGATGTATTCTCACCTGGGCTCTAATGATTGGGTGTCTGGTTTGAGCATGGTCATCATTTCAGTGACCACAACAGGGAGTGCTACCAAAATCCAGAATTTCTGGCAATTGTCCCAAGGTAGACTCTGTCTTCAGTGACCCTGGCAAGAACTTCCTGACAAAGATTCTAAAAAAGAGGATCGAGTACCTGTAATCCTGACTCGCTGATGGGCTAACAGAGAGACGAGCATTAAAGGCCACATGTCCTCGGTCGACATCACCTTAATCCCTCCTCCCTCTGTTTCTACTCCTGTCTGTTTGAAGATAACCGCACCTTTGGACGGGACGGAGCCTCAGTATCTCCGACTTCACATCAAAGGCAGATGTCCGAGACATCCCGATACCCCGTCCGTCAATAACCAGTGGAAATCCCTGCGATTTCTGATCGTCATTATCGTCCGCATCTTTGTTCCACGGGTAAATGTGGCTGGGATGCTTCAAAGGCATGTTAATCAAGGCCTGTGTGAAGATGCCAGGAGACCAATTACACTCGTGAGCTGCACTCCAGCTTTTCTCCAACCCCCCCCCCCCCCCCCCCCCCCCCCCCCCCCCCCCCCCCCCCCCCCCCCCCCCCCCCCCCTCCCTGAATCTTGCTGCTCAATCGCAGTTACAGCCCGGATTTCTTTTTCCTGGCCGATGAAATGGTTGACCTTGACAAACAATGGAATGCAGAGCAGAATTGCTCACATGAAAACAGCATGGGAGTACTTCAGCTTCCAGGCAGCTCCCCTGGAACATGGGAAGCAGTGTCCATGGTGTACGAGCTACATCAATGTGTATTTGCAGCTGCTTTGTCGCTCTGCATTTTTGTGGTGGCGGCGGCAGCGGCAGCAGATTTAATTTGCGGAACATTCCGAAGGCTCCTTGTCATATTTTCTGTGGTTTTAATCGTTGTTCAAGGCGCAGGTAGAATACTCCTGGCTCCCAACTTTGATCAGGGACTGTTTTCTCTCAACTTTTACAACAGCCCAAGGTCACTTGAATCATCCGGCGCCGTAACCCTGCCGTCCAAGACGCTGAGGTAAATAGCCAGTCTTTCCATCGGAGGAGGAATTTGCAGAGAACAGATGTGATTTGAGCAATGAGTTCTTTTGTGCCTCCAGCTGTTTCTCGTTGTGCTGTCGGGCGATAGAGGAATAGAGGAATCTCTTCCCAGTAGGAGGCTGTGTCCCAGTGCTGCAGCTTTGTCCTCATCATCATCCATCCATTCATCCTCCTGCCATGTGACTACATGTGCCCCTGTAAGTTCTGAGGAGCCCCTGCATGGCCCTCCTGCACCCACCAGCCAGCGAGGGCCTGCATTGCATTCCGATCAAACCAGGACAATCTTAATTTACTGTGATTGATGAGTCCACCATCTCTCTTCAGCCTCAACTGCTGCGTGAATGGGTGTGTGGATATTAACTGTGCACTGTGTAAGATTTGGTGGCATCTAGTGGTGAAGTTCCATATTGTATCCATCAGCTCACCCTTATTCTTCCGTGCGTGCCGGAGAACCCATGGTAACCGTCATTAAAACTCAAAAGATGTTTAGTATGTCCACCCTGGGCTACTATTAAAACATGGCGGCCCCCATAGAGAGGACCTCCTCTTGTAAATAAACATTAAAGGTAATGGGAACAAAAGGTTAGGTGATTGTGAAAGTGCTAGTTTGACATTGTCTTCTAATATTTTTTTCTACCAGTAGAGGTGGCAAAATCGACCAAAATCTTACACACTGCACCTTTAACGCGCACGCCTCAAACATCATAGTTTCGCCGAGTCACATGCTCAGCAGCAGGACTCCTTCCCTTGTTGTTCGCAGCGCAACATTTCCCAAGCATGTGACGGGTCAGCTGCAAATTCATTCCGTCCCTGCTTTGTAAGAGGAAGCTCAAAATGCCAACGGTTCCTCCTCACACCCACAGGTTTCCGCAGCAGTAATCGGAAGCTTTGCACTCGGCTCCGTAAATGTCATCTCCCATCATGTCCGTGTCCCATACTCTTCCTCAGGCGAACAAACAACCGAGGGCCACCAACCAGTGCTCAGGTCACACGCGGTGCAGTGTAGATCGATGTCAGCTGAAGTTCAGCAGCAAGAATCACTATGTGGATGTAAAGGCGCAGACAGAGTCATTCAAGATGCAGCTATATCCAAGTCTGATCCAGCTACTGATTGGATGTAAAGCAAAATTCAGCATTTTCAAATCAAATCCCATGTTATCAGCTTCTGTTAAAGTGACTTGATATCATCTGTCACAGGAAGCAGCAGGAGGGCAAATAGTGGCGTGCTTTGCCCTCAGTGCACAGAAAATATGAAGGAGAGGCAGTTGTCAAAAGTTAAATCTGACCATCCTGAGGGGATCTGACGGAAAATCATCTCTCGAGTTAAAGGTGCAGTGTGTTCGATTTGGTGTCATCTGGTGGTGAAGTTGTGTGTTGTATCCATCATCTCACCCTCACCCTTCTGAGCAAGCAGGAGAACCTGTGGTAGCCCTCCGTCATTAAAACTAGTAGGCCCACTCTGAGTTCCTGTAAAAACATGGCGGCCCTCGTAAGAGAGGACCCGCTCCTCATGTAAATATACATTAATGAACTCATATAAGGGTAATGGGGGGGCAGCTATGTGATTATACATTCATGAAAATGTCAGTAGGTAATTGTTTTATGTATATTTTTAGAAGTGACAAAAATGCACACCGCACCTTTAATATGTGCATAAACAACAAAATGGCACATGCGCTTTTTGAGCCATATTTGTTGCAGGATTTATATAAAAGTAAACACGGCCGTGCTACATCCCGTGCACCTTTGTCTTTCTGCGCAGAAACCTAAAGCAGAACACATGCAGAGGCGCCCGCCTTAATGACATAAATAGCAGGTAATGGTGATGATACAGAGCTGGGGGGATGAAACATAAATCACTGATGTAATGCTTCTGCTCAAAGTGGGAGCCACACTGCAGGTGAAGCCAGTGTGAGGGGCTCCATCTACTGTCGAGCTATGTGAACTTCACCCTGTGCATTATGACAATGCTCCAAATGACTCAGTTCAGACCGTAAACAAAACAAAAAAAGGGGGGGGGAAGGCAACCAGACCTGGCAACAAGAAAGAGGAAATATAATTTATGCCCGTGAATTATTGATATAGCAAGCAAGTGAAGGCCAATATATGTTTTATACCACACCACCCTCCATTTATTCAAGCTGGGGTTATGACTTGATAGCTGGTGGTTCTATTGATGATGAATTCCCAGATTTATCAGCTCAGTCAAGCGAGACCATCAATTAGAGTGCGTTGTCAGGACAAGCACGCCAAACGTACTGTCACCTGTTGTTTATGGCCGACTCGCAAGTCTCGGGTGAGTCCTGCCCCCTCTCCTCCTCGCCGCCGTGATTGCTCCCAGACACGAGGCCGTAAAACAACCGTTGCATTATCCCGTTGCAATTTGTGCCGCCTCTGAACCCAGCACTGTCTGCCCTGCTCTTCCAGCTTCATTACAAAAACTTCTTCTCTTTCATCCCGTAATCAGAATTACAGCAACCGTAAACCGCTGGGCAAAACACAGAGCATTGTTTTATAACCCCGGGTTTTATAACCTCACAAACGTATCATTTCTCGCAGATAGACTGAGATGTATACACTATCCGTTCCCCTGGAACCCATCACCAGCTATTTCCTTTCTCTTTCATCATTTAAAATGTGCGTAAACGGTTTGAGTGGGGGAGGGTGGGGGGTGGGGGGTGGGGGGCAGCGGGAGGTGATAGTGGTGTGGGAGGAGGGAGGAAGTGGGGGGACTTGAGCTGCAATAACCTCAACTTTGTGTCAGGAGGGGGATTTGGAATCTTTGATGCTTTCGCTGGCATGAAATGTATTTACAAATACCTTAGTGGGGGCCAATAAAAGGTTTAATATTTAATAAGGCCTAAGGGCATCTCGCAATAACAGGCAGAGTTCTGATCAATGGCATCATAGAGGAGTCCCCCCCCCCTCACTGTCTGTCAAATCTCCAGCTTCCTTCCTTTAAATATTACTACAGTTACTTACATGCAGACAGCACTTTGGGGAGAACACTTAATCACCGGGTGTTTACAGTGCTCTTCCCGGAATACGAAGCAGCCGGCGCAGCCGCCAGATTCATGTTTGTGTACATTGGTGAATACCGAGGGCCTCTGACTTCAGATGATTACCATGAATGATGAATAGCGAGCCGTGATGAAAAATGCATTTTGTCTTCTCTTTTGTGCCAACACTGATGAAACTTTCATGATCCCTGTGGGGGAACAGGGGCGGGGGGGGGGGGGGGGGGGGGCATGTCATAGTGCACCATGGGTCGGTGGCATGTCATAGTGCACCATGAGATTGGATTGTGTCACCCGGAATCTTAACTCACTGTAGCTGACGGGTGTTTGCCAAAGACCCCAACCCCTGCTCTTCCTTCCTCTCTCTTGTAACAAAGGCCACACTGGTCAGACATGCATGCTTGTTGTATGTCACCATCACTTTACTATCCCTCATCAAAGGCTATGAGTGCAGTGCTGTTTGAGTCTGTTGGGATCGGGCTTTGTTACTTAACCTGTGGCTGCAACTGTTACATTCACCTATTGCTCCGGCACTATTGAAGTGAATGAAACATATGCAACTCATATTTATGTGTTTGGCATAAGATTTGAATGAAAACACCCCGGGTCACTCGATGCCTAACTCCTCCAAGTTGTTGTTGCAATGGCAGACATCAGCACCCACGATATGGTGATGTGCACAATTCCAATATAGTAATAAAGGGACAGTCTTGACCCGTGGGTCACCGATTGGTGTCAAGTATTTGAGATTATAGAAGCCCCGCCCACACTGATTACAAGGCACTCTACCTCATTGGACACTGCACTTCTTTGCACCATGTAGAATATGCATGTTGAGTCCAGGCAGAGATTCTCCAGATAGGTGTCCCACATACAGCCAGACAGATATTTTTGGATATAGCTAAGTTTTTTTTTGCCTAATACATCGCATAAATATGTTCAAGAGTTAAAAAAAATAAATATATATTTGGATGATAAGATAAATCAAGTACCTTAAGTTGTGTCTAGATAAGAAGTATCTTGAATTCGTCATATATGAATTATATTTTAAACCAGTAGCATCAGGAGCAGTCGTGTCATGATGAAGGCGATGCAAAATTACATTCTGACCTCATTTCATTATTTGGGGTGAATATTTGGAGTCATGCAGACATGTGACATGGCGTCAGCTATCATCTCAGCTACGTTATTGACTAAAACCTCATTGTTGTGTAAATTAGCACACCTGCTCCGTGGCACTCAGGGTTGCTCCATCAGAAAACACAGAGCTAAGCAACACCTGTCAGTGCTTCATGACAGCTGTCTCGGAGTCAACACACTTTTGCTTTCTCTGCCTCAAGAATTTTCCTGAGAATCTTTTTGAAAGTGCTGAATCTCACAAAGATAGAGAAGCTCGGCAAAGGCAGCATGTCACATTTGTATCCCTCATGACAGAATGAAACCGCCCCTGCTTTAGTTAAGACGGTTCCAGGCAGTGCTCTTGAGCCATGTAGCCATAGAGTTAGTGTGGGGGGAGGGGGGGGGCGTATGCGGCAGCGTTGGGTGTCGTCTTTTGCTGACGTCAGAGAGCGTCGATACCTCCGAGACAGGGCACAAAACATATAAATGCCCAATTATAGTTCCATCAAAGACAGCGGCATTTAAATTTTCATATTGTAGGGGCGTTGCATAATTTATAACGCTGGGTTACGCAAGTGGCCCAAATGTGAGGCGGAGTATTGTCTCGCTTAAAAGGCCAAAAGGGGTGTGTCGGCATCCACCTGCACATCACCGCATGCTTTCTTGCCGCCTGGGTGTGTTTAATCATACATGTGAGCCTGTGCAACATTTCTCCGAAAGTAGCACAAAGGACATTGGTTTGAAGTTGTCAAGGTGCATTCAGTGGAAGCGCCATCCCAGAAGATCACGACCCGCTTGCGTCTCCGTGTAGCTTCGGTTCAGCATCACGGCCGCCACATGTGTGATGTATGAATGTCTGAGGCACTGTCTCGCTTCTCCTAAGACTGGCACTTAGAAATAGACTACCCCTCCCCAGCAGACATAACGGATCAGTGTCCCCGTATGACGGATCCTTGTCTCCCAACCCTCTGAGTTGTGCCTTTTTACTCTTTGTCTTTGAGTCTGAAGTTTGTCAGCTTCAGTCGGCATGTCGGAGAGCAGAGACGACTTTTCAGCTCGCCCCCTTTCACCCCCCGGCATTTCCAAGTGAAACCCTGAATCATTCCATATTCCCACTGTAATGATAAACAGGTATAGGCACCCAAGTTGGATTAAGTTTATTATTTACTCATCTTAAGTAAATAGGACACTCTCAATGTCCATTTTGACCATTGGCTGTAAAGGTGGATGTCCAGTCGCTGTGTTGTCCCTGATACAAATGCTACCATCTTGCTTATTCAAGTCTGAGTCTGTGCAGGGCGTGGGGCCAAGGTAGCAATATACCATTGGTTCTTCCATCGACCAATCCTAAGTCAGTTTCTTGAAGAAACAATACCTAAGATGAGCCAAACTTCTTTGACTTTGACTTGGTGGTTTGCAGGACACTGGGAATACGGCTCATACTGCAACCTGCCACTAGGTGGCAATGCAGATGCTCTGCTATGTGATCCAACTTAATGTACTATGGTTTCGACCTTTCTTTAACAGCAGAGATTCGTATGAGGTTGAGACTTGTTTGCTGGATGATGGAAAATCAGAAAGGGGGTGGTCCACTTTGCAGAAGGTCAGTGGATCGATCCCCAACTCCTCCACGTGTCCACCTAGTGTTCTTTGCTGCACATAGCGCTTGACATAACAATACTAAAATGTGCCATATGCCTCCCACTTATTTTAGTAATTGCACCATCAACCATTTCCATTACTTTGTAAGGGTGAGTCTGTGGTGTGCTCAGGAGTCATTCGATAACTCAAGCCCAGGTTTGTTTAATTTAGCCTGATGCATCGAGAAGAGATTGGAACTGCAAACTAATTGTTTATGTGCAGAACCAGTTGCTTCCGCTGTCTTTTTATCTTGTTTTGCCCTGATCTTCACGAGGCCTCTCCTGAAACATTAACTTTCACAAAGAAACCATGTCCGACTCTACTCCATGCATCTTATCTTTAGTCCTTTCCGGCTAAGGGAGCTATTATGTCTGGTTGGGTCGTTGAATGATTTATGGTGAGCACGGCAGGGTGACCTAGAAATTTCCTCCAAAAGCTTTTTTTTTTTTTTTAACAAAGCCCCTCGGCCTCATGGATATAACACTCCATAATATTCCGCTAAGTCGTGTCCAACGGCAAAAAAAATACAAATAAAAATCCATCGATTGCCGAGAGGTGAAATAAAAACACCATCCCCTCTCTGGTTCTGGTTCCACTGTGGCAGATGCATTTCCTTTGTGCTGTCAACGGAGCCTCCGTTCTCCAGGGAGATCGGGCAGAACTGCTCGGTGCGAGCCGGTCATAAACGCTGATGGTGTGATTTCTCCTCATCCATTTCACTGTGCGATCAACATTTACAGTTTAGTTAAAGCAAGAACAAACAAAAAAAGATGTCAGTTGCCACTTTGAAACATATATATTTCCTCTCAGAATAACTTTAGATAAACAAGCTAATTTATTCCCACACAAGGGAAAGCGAGGAAGAAATAGCTCAGGGATAAAGTTGCAATGTGCTGCTGAGATGAAATATCTCTGTGCAGCGCAGGAGGAGTTTGATTCTTTTGCAAATAATTTTGAAAAAATATTATAGAATAAACTCGGGATTAAGGATTTGGCGTGATCGAGTCCAACACTAATAAGGTAAATCTTAGCTGCCCGCAGGTGGCGGCGTTTACTTCACTCCACAGATTCACTGCGAATCTGTAACTTCCCCAACACACAATAAAACAATATCTTTGATTAGGCTTATTGCTTTGTTAGCACTGTTTTGTGGTTAACGCAACAAATGTCGTGCCCTGTGTTTGTCCTTAATTAGCAGGATTTTTTTTTACTAGCAGTAGCTTTATTTGTGCCATTTGTTATAGTTTCCTCTCATTTTATTAATATTTGACTCGGTTTCCCTTTGAGGAGTGTGTTGCTGCTGTGTGTGTGTGTGTGTGTGTGTGTGTCTGTCTGTCTGTCTGTGCACCAGCTTCAGCTTCAATCATTTTTAAACACCCTTAATTCCCACTGAAACCTGTATTTAACTCACAGGCACTTTTGCTTTGACCGAGTTTAGAGGAGGAAAAAAAGAAAAGGGAGGAGGAAAGAAAAATAGCAGACTTTACAGACTGCTCAGGTCTCGCCCCCAAATCCATCCAGTGACAGTATGTAAGCTCCCATCTACCAGGCGAGGTTAGGAAGCAGCTTGATCTCTTACTAAGGATTACTGAATGGATGAGAGTGCAGAGTGGGGGAAGAACACACGATTGTGCTCCACTGATTTGGGTAGTTTCCACTCGGGGTGGGGGGGGGTCATGTGATGCAACTGCTAATCAGATGTGACTGGAGTGAGGTCGACCGCTGTCTGCCAGACAAAGAAAAACAGTATAATGTTTAAAAACTCTTTATTTGATACAATAACTCATCACATCGTATCTGTGCCACCTCTGGAGAGCCCGACTCATCCTCCCCGCACTTTACTGATCACAGTATCATCCATCACACTCAATAACAGCAGAATATCAGCGTGTCTGAGCCCCGAGCATGAAGTAGAACCTAATTGGATGAGTTGAATCGGCTATTTTCATCAATTTATCTGTTCTCCCCACTCGTGTCATCGCTCATGAAAATTCATCACTTCATAGCTTAAAAGTGTCACCTGGGAAGAAGGTATAAATTAGTCTGTTGGTCTAAGGAGTTTGGGTTCTATGTTAAAAAGGAAGAAGAAGAAAATGTGTGTTCATAATAAAGTAATAATGAGTGAACAATCACTTTATAAATCAGTACAAAGTATGTGAGACTTTCTTATTCTATATCTGCTGTCGTTGAAAATAACCTGCTATAACTCGTAAAGTGTGTGCCCACTAAAGCTTTAATATAATGACACTATTATTTTTTTATGTATATTCTGCCTCTCCCAACAAACCTTCATTTGATGAGAATCGAGCTCATTAAAGCTCTTCACCTGATATTTATTGTGAAATGTTTTTTTTTGTTTTTGTTTTTTTAAATAAGGTCTCTCTTGGTTTCAGAGAGAAAGTTGCAGTTTATTTCCTTCTATTATACAAAGTATTTTAATATAGCCTGTGCTAATGAACTTGTGTTTGGAAAACATAGTAGACTATGGAAAAAAAAAACATCGTGTTATTCAGGTTAGGAACAACAAATAGAAATCAGTGTTGTCTGTCATTGCTATTTAGATCATGTCACATTCATTGTGCTGCATTGTTCTAAATCCTTCTCCAATATCAGACACTTCATGCGCAAACAAACCATTCTGAAAAAGTGGCCACTTTTAGATGCGCGCTCTTTGTGTTGCTTTTGCAGATGTCCTCTTAATCAGAGTGCTGTGTTCCTGCTTGTATCAGGGCTGAGTGTTCGAATGTAAAATGCTCAGTGATGAAAAACAACACTTGTGCAAAGTGAATAGTGACAGGATGAAATAAACAATGGGGTGTAATTTGAATTCTCGCCCGCCGTCATGCAGCAGAGCCATAATTAGAAATATATTGTCCGGTGTTAATTAATGAGGAAAAACAATAAGGGGCACCGGAGGATAAAAGGTTCTCAAACGAATCTGAGCAATTATATTCATCAGTGCAAAATTAAGACATTTTATTTTAATGGTAATGAAAATAATATCAAATATTAAAAATCACGTGTGATCCTGTGAGAGCGAGCTAACCTGAGATTAAAGTGACTACATCCCAGTCCCTGCTCACTTTAATAATCATGCTTTGTTATGGGACTCTCTCTTTTATTCCCCCCATTAATCACATATATTATAGTGGATACAACGTGAGACAAGAGGGGCCCACAGTGATGTCTTTATATACTACATACGTCTGTTTTTGTCCAGCCAGCAGTCCAAAACACAAAGATGTTAAATGTGAACTATAACACAAAGAGCCGCATCATCACATTTGAGAGGCTCCAACAAGCAACTGTTTGTGTTTTTGCTGCACAAGCAATTTACTCTTGAGCCTCCCATAATCTTAGGGGACTGTGGCCAGAGACATTTTTTTTTTTAAGAGTCAGAATTGATGCAGTGCAGGTCAAGAAAGCTGGACTTCCAGTCCCTAATGAGGCCACATATTCAGCGGCTGCTCCATTTCCTGTAGTGGGAACTTAATAAAGCCGCGCCTCACTTTCTTTTAAACGCTTATTCTTTGTCAAACCGATTTACACCGTATCCACTCTAACCAGTGGAGGCCTATTCTTATGTTTTTACTATGATAACGGCTCAACCATGTTGTTATTGTAGCTACAGCTGGTCCGGGAGCAGCTGTGTACAAGTCGTGGCTGGTTAGCTCTCAAATGTGACCAATCAGAGCAGACTGAGCCTGTTTGGGGGCAGGGACAAGCACTTAGATGGATTATTATGGCACAGGGATGTGGAATGAGGACATGATATGAATGAGTTTTTGAAAATGAATGCCTCTTCCCTTCCAAGTTTGTAGTTAGCAGTCTTCAATTAGTGCCATCAAAAGGCAGGAGATGTGTAGTTTGTCCATTCTGTGCTACTGTAAGAACATGGCGGCAAGGTCTGGCACGATGTAGTGTTATCAAACAAGGGGATTCTACATATATAAAATCATCAACATCATAGTTTCACCTTACACTTTTGTCAATATAAAGTGAATCAGTGTAAGCTTTTACACTTGGCCACATGAGTACCGATACAAGGAGCAACGATACAGCAGTATCTGATTGCGGTACTCGCAATCAGCAGCAGAAGTTCATTGTGGCTCTTAGGGGTCGGTGTGCTACGTAGAGAGTTGTGATATTTTGGATAACGGCGCTCTGTGCAGCAGCTGTGGTGCAGCCTCATGCTCCCGCATGTGTTGCTGTGGCTTGATTTGTAAACAGGTCCCTTTTCAAGTGTCAGAGGGGAAGATGCAGCCCTGACTCGCGTGCGATAAACAGAGACACCCGTTTCTAACATTTCCAAGTTTAAAGAGACGAAAAAAGTTTTTGGGTTTTTTTTCCGAGTTTTGAAAAGCTTCATCCAGATGCACAGACAGGATCCTTGTACCATAGCTAGTACCATGACCTCAATTGTGAGTCGCTGCAGGTAAAGGCGTTAGCCATGCATTGTCCAATTCTTCCGACTCGACCTGAGATGTAAACGCTCCGGTTCCATTTCATCGTAATCCACTTTGGTCTCCCGTCTCCAGACGCTGACAGAACAGTGACAGTAAACAGAGGTCGGTCCCTGTGGTGCGACATCTTTCCTCTGTTTTGTTCCGCCGCTCTTTGAACTGATCGACTGCTCTTCGTGGCGGAAGAGCCGCACGTGCGAGCTTCGGAGTGTTTTCACTGGCTGTTGATCCCGGTGTTTTGTTCACACTGTGGCGGCGCATTAAGCCATGAATCATGTATTCACGTTACTACCCCCGCTGCTGTAAGCACCCTGCGTTGGCTCCAGTTGGCCGGTGCATTGTTGGTGCGAGTGGGCTTTTTTTCCCCCTTTCATCGTCCTTCATTCTGACACAGCCATTCTGGAAGTCATTTATGTCATGCTGCCTCCGGGAATGAAATATCCCTGTTTCTTATCATGTTCCAAGATTTCACTTTAGCTTTTTTATTTTTTTTTTATTTTCACTTTCACTCCACCCGCCCCACCCCCACAGTTGCACACCTCAGCAAATCCTTCGCGCTCTCTCTCCGACGACATCCTGGAGACCTCCTCTTCCTCCCAAGACCGACTGCGATTCCAATTACGAAGAAATATGTACAAGGGACGGGCGACTGTCACAGGTCCCATGGAAATTTCCTTTTAATTAATTTCAGGCAGGAATTGGCAGCTCGGGCGTCACGACACTCATCGCGGCTCCCTGAAGTAGATCCAATTTTCTGTCTCAATAGGCATTAAATTAGCAAGAACATTTCCACCTCTGTCACCCCGCTGCGCATAATAAATGAAATACATTTGGCGATGTGACATAATGGAGTGCTAATAAATGACTCGCCGCGGACCGGGCAAGGTGCTGGAGGTCCCATGGCAGGTGAGCCGCCCCGCACCTTGTCACACGGGGACGCGGAATGTGCGAATTTTGCAGATTAGGTTTGGCCTCCCGCGTGAATCCGTCTGACATCACTTCCTGCAAACTTGGTGGAATCGAGTCTAAAGCTGCCAGTCTTGATTTGCACCGACTCAGAGTTTATTAACATTGTTAACCCCGGCTGACTGATCACCTCTGAGAGTCTGTCTGAGATGTGGCTGGAGTTTTGCTACTGGGGGGCGAATTTAACTCGTGTGATGAAATGTTTCCTTCAAAAGACATGCGGCAGCAACTAATCGATACACTCCATATTAAGAGGCTCTATGAAATGAGTATCCCGCAGCACGTGTTTATGCTTTATTTTGACTTCTCCAAAGTTTCACAAACTTTATCCTCCAGCCCACTCATGACACGGCACAAAGAAGGCGGGAGAAGCAGTGACCCTCGGCTCCAACTATAATCAGGAGAAGAGGAGTCGCGAGCTCACTCGAGCGTTATTATATCGCCGGTGCCGTCGCGCCGACAGGCGACACATTTCTGACTCTCTCACACTTGCCACATCAGTGGCTGGCTCTCATCCGCCCACAGACTGGAGGTGAGCGGCTCCACGTGTACAGGGAGCAGCGCCTCCTCCTCGCTGCTGTAACAACTCTTGCTCTCTTCGCTAAAGGAAGGAATTTTCTTTTATGGAACGCTCTTCGAATATATCGAGGCGCAGGGCGACCAAACCGTCGGCCCGATACCATCGGCGGTGAAAAACGGATCTTTGATCGCCAGGCTCTTCTTTTTCTTTGTCTTTATTATGAGAATATGGAATTTGCAGAGTGTCTATTGATGCAGAGGTGCAGTGAAATGGACTTATCATTCAGGCGGGGGGGGGGTTTGTTTTTGTTTGTTTACTGCACAGCTGACAGGTTTAGTCGTGTCACCTTCATCAGTAGCTTCCTGTCCTCTATAGGATCTCTTCAATTACACAAACAAGCAATTCATTTCCCGTATATGCGTCTTATTATGGGATGTGCATTTAGTTGTCCCTTGCTGTGATTCGTTATGACTATAAACTGTAGTGAATGTCATTGATTCCTCCTTTGCCAGGGACCCCCTGCAAACAGTCAAGGACTCATCCCCACTTTGAAAATCCCTGTTTTACATTCATGAACATTATGGTCTGTTGTGTGCAATAGCGAATCACTTGGGCATTTTTCTGTCTGGAGCATCTGACTCAGGAAGTAGCATGTCTGGCAGCGGATTAGGATAAGAGAGGGTCTACTTTCCACAAGTTTTCTGCTCTAATTGTTGAATTCTATAATTGATTATTGTGTATGGAAGTTTGAGCATCCGTGCTTTTGTTTTCTTCCTGTGCAACAGACATTGGACATTTGTGTTTTCATATATTTCCTGATTTGAATCGTAAGAATGAAACATGGCTGCAATTCATTTGTCAGTTTGACGACCTCTCGATATTAACCGTATCCTCTCGCAGCCTTGTTTTCCTCCAGATAACAATACCGGGGCTCCTCCATAACCTCCGTCCCTGTCATCACCCACTTCTATGCAGCATTTTAATTGGCCAGGGCCTCGCACAACCTTCATACCCAGCTGTTTCCTCACCCGCCGCCACCTCCTGGAGCAAGCGTATAGTGCTCCTCGCTAATTACCCGCCGCTGTCTGCGATGATCTGTGACACTGCCGGCTCCCAGCGAATTACCCTCACCTCTCCCATTTACAGTGTCTGTCAATAATCCCCCCTCATTATCATACATCAGAGCAAACGAAATCTGTGGCGTAAAGCAAAGAACGGGGCGCACGGGATGACGCCCGTTTCGAGAGGCTCCCGCAAGACTAATGACTGTTAAAAAGCAATCAAGTGATAAGAGCAGTCTGGGCAGTAGATCTGCGGGTTTTATTGCTAACGCCCGGTCCTGGCACCCCGGCCGCCTAAATTACGGCTATGTAAATCACCTGAAGTGCTTTGCTATCGGAAAGCAGCAAATTTAAGGTGCTGGTGCATGCGCTAAGTAGACAGTATCCCGATATTCTCCGAGGCCTTCATTTGAGGGACTAACTCTCGCTATTCATCAGCGTGTCAGTCTCACCTCCAGCTGGCTCCGCATTTCCCAGAAGTTGGGCGGTGGAACAAATGAAATCCTCCACCTCTGTGCATCCCAAATGCTTATTCTGGATTTCTGCGAGACGGATGTGTAGCGCGACGTCAGGAAGTCGTCAGCCTCGTCTGCCATCCGCATATTTCAATCAGGAGCATTAGCACAATGACGGTGTATGAGTTGAGGTGAGTCTGGGAATTTAGATTCGGGACAGTTTTGTCCACGATGAGTAAATGACGGTTGTTCAAGCCTCTAGAGTTCGTCTCGGTGACTTCACCTCTAAATATAAAGTGTTTTAACAGGTAAAGAAAAGTGTGAGAGAATATTTCAAAGAAAATGTAAACTGTAATTCACTTTCATGGTGTATAGTTTGCACAAAGAGGCTGGGTTCCCACCAAGTTTTGGTGTCATAGTTTTCATTTACATGAGATGTCACTGCCTTCTGCTGGCTGCTCTTGTGCACTGCAACTCAAGGTGGGCCTGCATATGTGATCATATTTTACACAGTTTTTAAAGTATGTTCTACCCATGTTTAGCTATTTTCTGTCACATGCACACAAGCTAGGTATATAGCAAAGCTAAATCATGTGACTAACTTAATCCCCCAGTGAGAATTAGTTATATGTATTTCCCTTCACGTTTCATTTGTTTGATTCCAGTTTCTCCCTTCAATACTTCAATTTCATTGAGCTTAAGCATTAATTTATTGGTCACGACCTTTATCAATGGAGATGTTATCTCTGCAGAGGCAACTGAGCAATGCATTCACATCCCACGTTAGTGATTTAGCATTTAATTTGAAATATGCATTTTTGAAAAAAAAGAAAGAACTAATACTCCTGTCTTGCCTCATGCCCAGAGGAGATTCTGTGCAGTAGCTGTGGGTTCATGTACAACGTGATGTGATGCAGTGTGAGGAATGAAACAAGAAACAGCGCAGGATGCAGTGAGATAAGACCGGCCCCTCCCTCTCCATCTCTCTCTCCCCCTCTCTCTCTCTCTCACACACACACACACACACACACACTGGCTGCACCCCCAGGGTTTTGGTCATGAGCCTGCTCCATTCCGAAAGTAGACGCTCCCAAAGGATACACTACCACTCACTCCCGGCCCAATTAACTAGTGAACTTACTGCTCTACACACATGCCATCATATGCATATGTATATATGTGTGT
Organism: Chascanopsetta lugubris; assembly: GCA_016785325.1. Lineage (NCBI taxonomy): Eukaryota > Metazoa > Chordata > Actinopteri > Pleuronectiformes > Bothidae > Chascanopsetta > Chascanopsetta lugubris. The sequence continues at coordinate 117,013 of JAFBJT010105720.1, forward strand.
GTGTGTGTGTGTGTGTGTGTGTGTGTGTGTGTGTGTGTGTGTGTGTGTGTGTGTGTGTGTGTATGTGTGTGTATTTGACACATGGGGAGCTTTTCACACACAGCTCCTAATGGACTCACTACATTTTGGTGATTCAGTGCAGAATAGTAGCTCTGCCTCTGTTTCCTGTCATTTCCCAAATGCAGTCAACAACTATTGTATCATCATGGCATTTTACTCAGGTATTGCTTCGTGTTGCCCAGAGTTGCCATGACATTATTTACTTCATGTATCCTTCACAACTTTGGGGATGACGCTTGCGCCCTCACTGCATGCTGAGGAGGGGGGGGGGGGGGGGGGGGGGGGGGGGGGGGGGGTGAGGTGATGGATACAACATGCAACTTCACCTCGAGAGGTCACCACATCTTACACACCTCACCTTTAAGCCCATCGTAGCTTCTCTTTCAAGACGCACCTTTTGAAATCTCTCAAAACACGACTTCTGGCAATTTCCCACATGAATGAATTCGTGGTGTAGATACTTATGAGTTTCCCTGCTCAATAACAACAAAGCCAGATGCTGCGCGTCCTCCCAAACTTAAGTTTTGCAGCAGCACGGCACAACAGGCATCACTCCCTACCCTCGCATCGCTCCTTGTTAGATCACAGTCGCCTCCAGCTGTGACAGCGCGTCCACACGGGACTCGTTCTTTGAGATGGTGAAAAATATTGTTATTTTTTCCTCATTTACTGCCGAGCAAATGAACATCGGGGGCGAGGGGGCGGGGGCTGTGATGAAGTGACTCGTGCTGGGGGGGGGGGGGGGGGGGGGGGGGGGGGGGGGGGGGGGGGGGGGGTGTAGGAAGGCAGACAGTCATGAACTGCTCGTGTAGCTCTCCCTTAATGACTCCCACTGTGCCGGTTTTACCAAAGGCAAGGATTACCATTAAGCCAGAGTCACATATTCTCACATGATCCTCGATCCTCTGCCCAGGGTTTTCTTTTTTTCCTCCCCGCCTTTCTCACACACATGCACACTCTCACACACACACACACACACACACACACACACACACACACACAACAAGGTCACCTCCATGTATCGCTATAAGGGTCTTTGCAAAATGAGTCGCGTTAGGGTTTGGAAGGGCTGTATAACATGAGAGGCAAACTTTTTTTTTAGGAAAGGGAAAAAAAAGTTGCCTT